>JAQOWM010000641.1:0-297500 GCA_029041755.1 Resseliella maxima | reverse complement strand
AACATTGAGTGGAAAATGCAATCCCAAGCTAAATAAATATTGTACAACTTTTTTCTTATTATTTGGTTTTTTTTTTGCCACAATCTTTCTATCTCTCTATATCTCTGTCTCTGCCTCAATCATTTCAAGTGTGAGCGTTCGTACGATTTTCAGTTTCATTTCTGGCTTGTCATACAAATGTCGTGTGAATGAAATGCAAGTCGTTAGAGGTATATGTGGCTGCTTTGGGCATTTTTCAATGCATTCTAAGCGAATAATGAATACGCGAAGAGTTTTAGGCACACAAAACTATAAACAACAACAACAACAACGAATTTCAACTCTCAACAACAGCAACATCAACGAAAATAAGAACGAAAAAAAAAAGTAAAATCGCAACATCGACCACTGTTTATTCGACAACGACGATTTCGTTGAGCGAACAATCACACAAACAATTGTCAATTTTTAGTTGGCAAAACGAATGCCAACGCGAATCAAGCATCCCTTCACTCACACACACTTGTTGGGTTGTTTTTTTTTGTTCCTTTTATGTTTCGTTCCATGTGACAATAAATAAAAATACCTCAATTTAGAGTGAGAGTCACAGGGATGCAAGCAAAGGACATTGTAAAAGGTTTTTTTTTTTGTACTCGAAACCACACCAACCAATCATGCGACCATATGTAATTAATGCTTAATTCCCCGGCTTGTAATTGATAAAATGTAATGAAAAATGCACAAATTGCATGTGTTGTACAACACACACAATATTGGTCGCATCCTAGCTACTTTAAAACTCATACAATTCGCACTATCTTTCTCTTTCTCTTTCTCTCTCGCTCCCTCTATCTCGTTCTCTTTCATTCACCAGCTCCTTCTCTCTCGCTCTGCCATTCACTCTCATCATCACAGCATCATTCCTTCAGCGTGATTAGAATTGCAAAGTATCAACGGACTTGCCAGAGCGCGTTGACACATGACGCGCTGGCTGATGAATTGGCTTTGGGCGTTGTTTTTTCATTTATTGCACATTTTCAAATGAAAACAACCATTAAACGTGTACAAACTTTGCTGTTAGCATTTTGAAAAATGTCACACATTTTCACACTAAAACGGAAGCGAGTATGAGTGAAAAAGACTGAGACTGCAATGATAACACTGAGAGCGCATCGAATCAGAAACTCAATCAAATGTTGGTCGGTTGTTTGTTGCAAAATAACTAAAAATGATGATTCTGATTGGAGTTTGATGAGCAATTTTTGTTGCAAACAACAGCAAAAGAGTTCGGGAGGGAGAGAGAGAGAAACAGAACGAAAAAAAAATGAAAAAAAAAAAACGAGTTACAAAACATTTGCCACCCAACAAACAAAACATTGTTCCATCACTTTATGCGGCTAATTAAAAATTAATGTACTTTTTCTTGCTGTTGGGTCCCCAAATGGGTTTCTCTTGCAAATGGTGATTCCAGGCCAAAAATCCATTAATTCCAATTCTTCTTTTCCGTAATATTTTTGTGTCGCCCCGTCTCATCCAATTTTGTTGACGCCGTTATCGCTGCCATTGCCATTGCTATTGCCGAGTGCCGTTAGCCGGTGAATACTATGTTTCATAAAGTCATGTGCATGTGTTTGAAGTGTATTCAACGAAGCATCCCTTTTGTATTTTACGTAAATTAAAAAGCTAAATTAAATTAAACGCATCAATAACGATACGATGTTGCGTTCGATGCGGCGAAACATTATTGGTGTATGTTGTCGGGAGAAAATTGAAGGATCTTCGTATCTCTCATTATTTCATTGTATGCAAGTTTGAAGAGAAAATGAGCGAAAGAGAGTAGGAGAGATAGAGTAGAAAAGAGAGAGAGAGAGAGCAGGGAGACGGAGAGAAATTGGTTGAAAGCCATTCGACTGGGCTGTGTTCGCAATAAGCGAACGCACATTTTATTGTATATGAAATTTAATTGAATTTCGCCATTAAAAACGAAAATCGCATTAACTTGATTGTATGTGCAGAAAGTGCATCGTTTCGAAAAAGCCTTTTTCACCCAGTCGATTGGTGCACATTCACCCTCCACCCGCCTTGTGCCTTGCTTTGCCTCGCCTCTTTCCGTCTCCACTGCTGCTGGTGCTGTTGTACACACATATCACGGAACTTGCTACATCTTGGCTTCCAATTTCTAACCCAATGATGCATTCGGCGATGTTGATGGCAATTTTCAACCAGTTTTATACTGTCTGGCATCGTCTATCGCTTCCTAACGTATACAATGTTGCTCTCTCTCTCTCTCTCTCTCTCTCTCTCTCTTTCTCTCACTATTAATCGCAATCATAACAGATATTGTCTATACATTATTCCATTTAAAACAATATTTTAATCGCATTAAATGTGATTCAGCGTCAAGAAGAAATGAGAGAAAAGTCAAAAAGAGAATGTGAGAGAGAGAAAGAGTGACAGTGAGCGAGCGAAAGAGAGACTTCTTGCCATTTTCATCGACTTACTTGTTCAAGCAAATTAATGAGCTACTTTTCTACATTATTATCCGGTTCGGTTTATTACAAGAATCAAAATCAATTCAAATCAAATCAAACAACGAAAGCATCAAACTCAATTTTGTTGTGTCAACTTGAACACAACTCATGACATAAACACGAGAGCACGCGTGCTCTCATGTGTGTGTATGTATTGCAATAGAAATGCCGGAATTCATTCATTATGAATTATGAATTTTCTCTCAATGCTGCTTGAAAATCGATCGAAAACACCTCGAACTCGATCGAATGTTTTGTGTGAGTTTGTGCGGTTATTCGCGCTGTTGCTGTTGTTGTTGTCGATGATTGTTTTGTGTGTACAAAACCTACACTAAAGTTTGCAATATATTTCAATTGAAATGTGGAAAATGGCGAAAACAAAGCTCCATCAAGCGAATGAAATCAAGTACCGTCTTGAGTATTCTCTATTTAATCAAGTTTAATTGAAGAGTTGCAAAATCCAATCAAAACCATTCCACAGTTGGAAATTCAAACTGAAATATCCGATTAATATTATTATTGACGACGATGATGATGATGATTATGATAATGTTGGTGTAAGACGAAAATTTAAATAGAGGGAAAAAAACGAAGAGGAGCGAGAGTAGAAAAAAGGCGGATATTCTCAATAAAACGAACATACAAATTCTAATCCATTTCAGCGTTACGAGTGCAAAAGGGAATAAAAACAAGAATCACAAAATGCATGCTGATGAGGCGGTGGCAGTGGCGGCTATGTGATCGGAAGGCAAAATGCAACACACAATGTGTGGCACAAATATCAAAAATAATAATGCATCTACCGATGCGATTTACAATTTTCGAATCAATATATAAAAAACAGCGAACGGAAATAAGTGAACAAACGTTCAGCATGTTCGTTCATATTACATTAAACGACACCAAAATATCATCAGTCGACTCTCTGATAAACAGTAACATCACAACCAATGACAAAAAAAAAAAAAAATATCTATTTCATTATAAATTTCAATCGCATCCGTATTTCATTCGATGTCTCGTCAATGTAATGTGATGTGTTACTATCAAAATGCATCTCTCACTACGGCGAAAAGAAAGAATGAGCAAGATTGATAAAGAGAGTGAGAGAGATAATATCGCAGGCGCAGGTTGCTGCATACAAAACAGAATATGAACAAAAATTGCATATCGAAAACTTCAATATGTATAGATATAAAATTACCATGTGGTAACTACAGTCATGTGAAATCAATAGATCAGTCGTGTGAAATGTTGATGCTACCAAAATTGAACTTTTACAGCTCTTGCATCATATGTATGTGGCGCGCATATAAACTCTGACTTTATCTATCATTCACGCTTCTTTCTTGATTGTCACGTTCGCATTCTCGTTCTTTGTCGTTGTTGTTCTTCTTTTTCTTCTTGTTATCAAACTCGCTAAATCGGATTCTCAGTCACTTCCGTTGCTTACACAATGCTCCAAAAAAAAAAAAAAAAAACAACAGCATTCCATAAGCAATATTTCGAAATGATGAACATTTGGAATTTTTTTATATTTTGGCAATTTATAATTTTTTCAGAATAATAGGTTTTTTTAGAAAACCGGCGACCCATGGGGATCCCCCGAATTTTGAAAAATTGAAGAGCAAAAAAAGCTTGATTTTTGTTAGGGAAGTTCCAGCACTTTGTCAGAACCTATGCTTCGCATAAAATGTGGAGATAAGCTGAAAAAATATGGAACTTATTTTCCTGAATAGATTGCATAAAAAATATAACCAATTACACCATAGACCACAATAAAATATTAATGTTGAAGAACTACGTTCAATTTCAGTTGTTGCATGTGAGATTATTCGTAATATTTACGAAAATTGAAATTGTTCACATTTTTGTTTAACATTTTCAAATCCATTGTAGAAAATAAAGAAAATATGCTGCAGAAAATCGGCGTAAAAATGTTGTTGCATTGTGTCATTTTGTAGATTTGATTTTGAATAGCGGCAACCAAACGAAAAATGGCAAACTAAAATATTGAAATTGGATTATTGTGATATTGCAATATGGAAACGTAGATGAAGATAGCGACAGTGGAAAAGAGATATTGGCTATAATAATAGATATAGACTGAGAGAGAAAAAGATAAAGATCTAGAGAGAGCGAATGAAGTAGAAATTTACCTGAATGCGATCGTTGATTTTGTTGTTTATGTTTTTGGAGATTGCTTACCAACATCCAACGATTGCGTGTTCTTATATCATTGTTGTGTGTCGCATCTAACAAATGTGTTTATGTTTCTACAGCATTTGGCAATGCACTTGTCACCATATCTAAATCTCGTGACATCTTTTCGATGCATTTTATCAATTTTACATGGAAAAAATAAAACAATTCTGGCGCTTAATGCAGATGTTTTCAAGAAATGTTTGTTATTTTGAAAAAAATTGACAAACAATCGATTGATGCGTGTTTTAATAAAATCTTAGAGAAATCATTTCTCAGAAATGAATGGATCCAACATCTGAATGGCCATTGCATCAAATATAATGATATTCAATTACTTGCATGTAAACAGAGAATGATTTTTAAATTATGCCGACATGTGAGAAACGCCAAATGTTGGCTGCTCCTTTTTAATGGAGTTTATTTTAATAAAATGAAAATTTTATCGAAAAATAAATATTTCGAAAGTAAATAGTTTTGGGCGGCATGTTGCTTTGGGGAAATTTTTTGTTTTTGTTTTATCACTTTCTCGCGGGGCTTTTCCTGAATCATAATTCATTTTGATTTCAAGCGAATGCAAAACGTGCAACGGGTACATTGGGACAATAATGCAAATACAAGACGAATTACCCTGGAATGCTGTCAGTCTAATATAAATGGCGAGAAATTCATATGTAAAATGTACGCAGACTAATTTTCTTTTTGCAAAACAACACTTATAACACATTCTTGTTAAAGAAACAAAACAAAACAAAACAAAACAAGAGAAATATTAAACAAACGAATAAATGAACGAACGCAATATAGATGGAATGAGATCGTGTGTTGTGTCGACAGCCGAAAAACGAAACGAAGCACATTATGCACTCGGAAAGCAAAATGCATATTTGATGAGAGAGAGGGAAAGAGAGAGAGACAGAGAGAGAGAGAGAGAGAGAGAGAGAGAGAGAGGGAGAAAGCGAATGAATATATGTCTGTGCAATACTATAGTAAATGGGCAAATGAAAAGAGAGCCCGAAATAGGGCTGGCATTGGCAATGCGGCAAATGCAAATGTGCGAAAATGTAAAATCGAAAACGACGACTTTGCGACGCATAGAGACATGTAATGGAAATTAATTCGGTGTTATTGTTTCTTCTTTTACAACTGCTGTTCGCTCGCTCGTTCATTCGTTTGTTTGTTTCATCAGTTTTCGCCTCTGTTATCTTGGCCCTTTAACTCTGTCCCTTAGTTCATTCAACACTGTCGATTGTTCTGGAGAACTCACAACCAAACAAACTGACACCACAAAATCCACAGTAAGCCACACGATGAAAATACTTCACTTGACGACACTATTTCTTTTTCGTCGAGTACGGTTGCTGCTGTAGTTGCTTGCACAATTTTTTTTTATTATTATCAGTACAGTTCTCGGTTGCTTATACTCAGACGATGGCTTTCTGCTCGTTTATGTTGCCATCTTTCTCTCTCACTCTCTCTCTCTATCTTTCTTGCTCTTGTTTTTTCTTGTTGACTATCGCTTCTGCTCGCTCACTCGTTCGTTTGTTGTGTGTGACGGTATTTGGTTGCCTTTTACTCATTTGATACGTTGGCTCGTGTTCGCGCAAATCCCAGCCATGCCAAAGTAATGGCATCTGTTGACTTTAGCTAGAGACCCACAACTCAAAGTTAGCGAAAGATTGCAACGCAGCTGAGCACTTTGCGCTTCAATGAATTACTCGACGAAATTACAATAAAACGCACTATGCTCAGCATTGTAACAAGCAACGAGGCGAATTATTGTTGAAGCTGATGCCATTGCTGCTGCTGCTACTGCTGCTGTGAGCATCGACGAAAGGGTATTTTTATTTGCCAACTGACAACTGAATTTATTCGAGCATGTGTGAGCTTCCACTTCATTCGGATTCTCTTGAGCTATACTCTTGTGACTGTTCATCTGCAGTGTGCCACACGGCCAAGAAATGCATCAATCCAACGTTCCCTTTCCCTTTCTCTTACTTTTCCTTTTTTTTCTCTTTCTCTTTCTCTATCTCTCTCTCTCTCTCTCTCTCTCTCTCTCTCTCTCACTCTCACTCTCTCTCTCTCTCTCTCTCTCTCTCTCTCACTCTCACTCTCACTCTCTCTATTTCTCATTCGAAAATTGTGTATGCAAAAACGTTCAAAAGCACATTTTTCATTTTGATACTCTGTCTGCGTGTAACATTTGATTTGAAGTGTGTTGAATTCTCGTTTGCGCTAAAGTCATCGAAACGAATATTACCGTGAGAGTGGCACGCAAAATTTAATAAGTGATGTGCATTTTACATAAGAATTCAACTTAATGAAGTTGAGTTGAATTTTCGCAAACGTGCGTGCGCGCATCCATGTTTGTTTGTCATCAATTATATTGAGTGCCATTTTTACCATTCTGTCAAATGATTTGCTAAACAGAAAAAGAGGAAAGGAAGAAAGAAAAAAAAAAACAAATTCAAACCGGAAATGTGAATAATCTAAGCCATATTAAGATCGACACATGTTGAATGCATTTTGTGACGGAAGTCAAGTTTTTGCGATTATCAAGTATGATTGTAAGTGTGGCGCAAGACGGCCAAAGATTTCAAATTATGAAAATAATACACAAAAACGGTGAAGTGAACACGGGCCAGACACATTGCGCTGCTGTAAAGTGTATTTATAAAAGCAAGTATTTGTATTGTGAAGCTCGCAAGGTGAATTTGATCTACTGTGTCATCATCATAATGACATTATTATCATCAATGTCACCACTGTATTCACCATAATAATGCTTTAATGATGCACTTTACATTCACATCTTTACTAAACCGAAAGCATAATTGGGAACATTGTACGATTTTAATGGAATCCATTTGGCCGCCCAATGTGGAATAGAAAGTGAGAGAGGTAAAGAGAGAGAGAATGAATGAAGTGAGCAAACGACGGAGAATTATAGCGAAGTGAGAATGGAAATGTGGATTGGGGGGATGAGGGGAAGGTGGCAAAGAAGTTTCAGCGAGAAAAAGAGGGAAATGTTGTCAAAATGAGAAATGCTTGCACCGTAATAATAATGCAACGAGTCGAAAAATATGAAGGCCCTTTTGTTATTACTAACAAGATCACACATACTTGATTGAAAATTTTTCCATTGAAACCATAACAAAGTGAATTTGTGTACAGCATCCGGTAGAGAGAGAGAGAGAGAGAGAGAGAGAGAGAGAGAGAGAGAGAGAGAGAGAGAGAAATGGAGCAAAAGCATATATAAACATCGCAAATACTTACATGAAACGGCGCATCGTACGGGAGAGCACAGTGCATTGCATAAACAAGAGAATGTTGTTTGTTTAGTTTTTGAAATTCCAATGGGTGAAAAGAAATATGATGACGACGACAATGACGATGACGACGACGGCGACGGCATTCATGGAATTTATCATACCACATTTCTGAATCCTTACTGAAGCATGTATTCTTATTCATTTATTTATTACGAAACCTAAATTTATGTCAATACGTGTTCACTAGCAAGCCAGCAAGCATGCTGGTCATAGACCCAATGCGACATAAATTCCGCCCATGGTACGACTTTAGCAAAGAGAATACCAGAGAACGAAGAACATTGACGAAAATTGACGGTCAGTCTATCAACAGAATACGATTGACATGAGCTCAATCACAGTGCATTCATGCGTTTTCGTTTAATGCGTCTGTTTCATATTGCTTACGCGTCTAATGAAAGTCGCTATGTCGTTACCAGAATGTCTATGATGCAGTCAATCGTCAGGGGAAATACAATAATTAAAAATGAAAATAACATGATTGAAAATTATTGGAATAATTAGGCGGAGAAATTTAGGTGGGATGCCATCGTCATCAATAGCATTGCTCTTAACTTGATTATAAGCATAAGCGAATTCATCAAAGGAAATGTTATGAAAGGAAAAGGTGGTTGGGATGTTAGTAGGAATGGATAGGCTATTGAGATCAGCTCCTTGGGAAGAATGAATTGAGGCAAAAAATTGATTAAAATCATTAGGGTTGTAATTATTTAAAATTTCCGACTCATTACTGTCATCCTTGCTAGATTTGCAACAGCCAAGAGATTCAATAGCGTTACAATTTAAGCGCATGGAATTAGCGTTACTAAAACTCTCAACCGTTGACTTCTTTTTACTAGAATTTATGAGCGACTTGACTCTATTGGATTTCTCCTTATAGATGCCGAGTAACTGTTCATGCGTAACTGCATCACTATGATTGTTCCTCTTACAATCATCGTAAGCGTCTTTCCTTTCATCCATGGCCTGTTTGATATCATTATCAAACCAGTGCTTGGGAGAGCGACGAACACGATGCGATTTGAGTGGTGCAAAGCGGTTAAGGAGATGTAAAATATTCTCATTTAGCGTTGACACCATTTCGTCAACATTCTGACATTGGTGAAAATTCCAATTCAATGGTCGACAATTAATGTTAAAGTCACCAGCAAAAATTACGTTTTGCTTAGTTTTGAAATTTTTCAAAATATAAATCGCTCGATCAGAGCGAATAATTTTGTAACCAGGAATATCAACGGATTTATTTGTATTAGTGGACCGAAACCATGTTTCAGTTAACGCGATTAAATTAACATTACGATTATCATTCAAAAGTAACTTCAATTCATCAAAATGATAGGAATCAAGCAATCCCTGAGCATTAATATGAATAAAATTGAAGCTACCCTTGAATTGATTTAAATTATTCACCGAATTTATTTTCTTTTTACATTTATAACGATTTATTAAATGTACTGAGTCGATATTCATGGTTACATTTTCAATAGCAAGAATGCTGTCAAGATTTGCATGCAATCACGCACACTAACAACAGGCTGCAGGTCATAAGGCAAAATCTGTTTGAGTGCACCTGTTGGTGATACGATATCAGCCGACAATGATTCATGACAATTAAACCTACGCGAAGGTGAAATACAATCAATAAAATGAACATTTTGCTCGATATCTTCAGAATCACATGCAAAATTGTTATTTAAATTACCGCTTGTTCATTCGATTTGTTCGACGACTTTTTTTACCAGCACTTCACGATAATGAACAATAACGATTTGATCGCGGAAAATATTAAATAACGATAACCGACTCGGTTGACAATGTTCATGCAAATTCTTACCAATATTTATCAAATCAGCAATCCGATAGAGCATGTGAAAATTCCTCGGTACGATTGAAAATAGCAACGGTGAACGTAACCACACTCAATCAGACGTAACGATATGAAAATAAGCAAAAAAGATTAGAACTAATTAAAACTAAATCAAATTCGTGCAAAACATAAGAAAACACACACAATGAGACGAAATAAAATAAATTTTTCGACTCAAAATTAAATAATAATTGAATAAAATCACCTAGAAATAGCAAGAGCGCAAGTTATTTCTGACCTGTCAGTTACAAACGTCAAATAACTCATCAAAACATATTCGGTGTAATGATGAGAATAAATTATAACAATCACGCTTTACCATATTCGCTCAACATGATAGTTTGAGCCTTTCGTTTGCAATCGTCTGTTCATCACGAGCGCCATAACTCTTTGCACATATACTGTAAGGATTGCTTTGAACAATTGTGTATCGTACAAGCACAACTGGGCTCATTTGCTTTTTTAATTTCATTTTTCACATTAACGAGTACAACGATGAATATTCTTAGAGTGAAAAAAATCGGTACGCCCTCTACGTAGTAAAGTTGTCATCGTACGCATGTTGAATGGATACTGCCGAAGTATTTGTTTGTGTTAGTGACTGTGCTCACATTTAATGTGTGCGGTGACAGACTCGAACGCTTACGTGCTAGAGGGCATCTTACAATTTTATGTCGATTCTATCCAATGCCTTAGTATAAGAATATTGCATGGTCGACGAGTACAAGCAGTACCGAGTGTTTTCTGTTCTGTTCTTATGTATTTTCGGTATCCTTTTCCAGTAACATAAACGCACAATGTACAATAGAATGCTTATTTCGATACCAACTCTATTATAAAGCACTTTTAATTACTGTAAATTTTATCACATAAACGATATTTTGGCTGGAATTTCATACCCTGGTTCACTTTTCTTTTTGTTTTTTTTTTCCATCGAGTTTTTGTCACTTTCAATGATTCTTTTCTTCTCAAATTGAAACAAATCTACTTCGAATATAAAAATTACCGCAAAATATTAGCAAAAGTACAAATTAAATCATTTTTTGATTCCAAAAGCAAAAGATGAAGAGCAAAAGAGTACGAAAGCGAAATTAAGCAATTTAGTGAAATTAGTAGAAAATTACGAAATATTCTAACAAGCATATCTGCTCATCGGATGTGTTCAATACAATGGTTTATCAAATGATAAGCCAACATACATGAGCCGATCAGAGAAAGAGTAAGAATAAGAGTAAAAGTGTGTGTGTGTGGAGAGAGAGAGAGAGAGAGAGAGAGAGAGAAGGGGATATTGTGGAATGGAGTACGCGGCCCCAGACCAATAAATGCTCTTAAACAAATTGAAAATTTGTTTTGATTTTGGCAGACTATGCATTTATGCATAGAACCAAACCGAACTGAACTAAACTAGAACCGAAAATATCGGTGTGACACATTTTATGAGTCAATTTTTGGTTGTTGAGGTTGTATGACAAGAACAGTAAAGCCGCATGGATGAGAAGAATGTTTTTGGCTAAAAGACGTTTTCACGAAACGAAACAAAACTGAAAAGACTTTGATGACAACGACAAACACAGAAGGCGAATATCGAAACACCATGTGTGCGTGTGTGTATGTACGGGCGGGATTGTGACTGTGATTTGGGTGGCTGATTGTGGGTGCCTGAGGGAGAAATAGGAAGTGGTTGAGAGTTGCTTTGTGGATATTATCCATTTTATGCAGATGACACTGACATTATCAAAGCGATTATTTGAGCTCAAGGAATGTTATACACATGTTCGTTGGGATTTTATGGGGTAAAAATGTGTATTGAGAAGAAGCGAAATGAGGTTTCCTCAATTTCACAATTGAGTCGTTTGTTGTTGTTGTTGTTGTTGTCGCCGATATCGTTTTTATTTACAAAACAATGTTTGGTATCAATTTTGCAGCCAACAATTAACATTGGTGGTTGCTTTTGATCATGTTTTCTATCATAATCCACAAACTCTATTAGCCGGCCCGGGCTAATGTGTTACTTCAATTTTTCGTCATTTCCACAGCATTTCTCGTATAGCACCCATATTGATTCAATCCGATTTCATGCATTATGAGATCGAGAAGTAATGAACTTATACCCGGCTATGCACAACTAATTGAAGAGAACTTATGACATCATACACTACTTTGATGTACATTCCACATGATACCACTCTCTCTATCTCTCTTTCTCTCTCACTCTCATTCCATCATTTCAATTTTCTAAACATTACATCTCAAAACAATCTAGTATCATTAATGAAGCCATAGGCAGTTGGTAGTGTTGTTTCAATGACAGAAGGCAAACGCAACACTGACATACAATCAAAACCAATGCTAACTCATGTTTATATTTTGGGCTATGTTCTTCACATATTATTTCCGAATGGTATTCAGCATGCAATTAATATAAACTATTTCGGTTTAACGACATTTGCCACCAATTACGGACATATTTGCATCGGTACTCGAAATACTACAAGTACGCGTAATAGCACACATCAAATGCATTAAATAATTCATCGATGGCTGTACGATATGATATGTGATATGCGATGTGCGATGTGATGTGGGGTATGGGAGAGAATATGTTGACGCAACGGCACACGCAACGGCACACGCAACCGTGGGCAAGAGTGAGAGTGAGAGAAATCGAATGACTCCCAAATACATATATTGAAGTTATTGCGCTACCTTTCACAGCATGCCATCCGATTCATATATCCTCATAACTCTCACTCACTTTGCGCTGCAATCATATCTCAAAAGATATATTTAACATAACTACACCACAACTATGACAAAAACATAACCAATCTTTCACTCTCTCTCTCTCTCTCATTCTCTCTCCTTCTCTCTCCTTCAACCCCTCTCTCCCACTCACACTCAAACTTTCGACAATCCTGGTTGGCAAACACATTCGGGCTCGATGTCACACTCATTCATACATATACTCACGGTACACCATTCCGTTCCCGTTCCCTTTCTCGCTTCCGTTCGCTCTATATATCCCCATTTAATTGATGATTAAATATGCTGAAAATGATAATTAATTAGTTGGTACTTATGTCGCTTTTGATGTTTCCATTTCGAAGTATAAATTTAGCTATGTGTCGGTTTTTGACGGTTGCAATTAGAGTTCATTCATTCATGCATTTTGAATACAACCAAAAGCGTCATTTAATCTATTATTCAAAACTGGTTTTTCAAACATTTCGCATAATACTTTAACTGGTTTTAACTTATTGATTGCATCTCACGCGCGCGTCGCAACAACAAATTTTCCTCTTCTCATTCGCATCAACGATAAATATTGCAAGGCACATCGTCAGCGACACACACACTTACACACAGCCCACAAAAAAAAAAATAATTGCAACAACAGCCGTTTATCATTCAAAACCCACACGTTTTAAAAAAAAAAAAAAAAAAAAAACATTTAACAATTAACATTCTGCCTCTGCATATTCTCGATGCATTTTTGCCCATGAATTACTCTTTGGCATCCCAAAATGTATGCCATAAAAGTGCATCAATTGAACGAAATTCTAGAGTTTTTATTCATTTTTCAACAGTTCAAGTTTCAATTATGTTTTAGGACAAAAAAAAATCGACTTTTTCATTCGTTGTCAATGCACTGAAACCAATTTTTTTCTTCTAATGACGCATGCGAATGGCATTTGTAACGATCAAAGTTCAAAAAAAAAATTTGTTATTCTAATTAATAACGCTTCTTAGAAACAATTATTAAAAATAAATAAAATGAAAAGAAACAATTTTTGGTTGCCAACGACTTTCTTGGAAATCCACTTATTTTTCATTATCAAATGGAATTTATGTCAACAGAAAAAAACTCACATGCATTATGTAGCTTGAAACTGAATAGGAGAGAAAAAAATTATTCGAAATAATTCAATGGTCAGAAAAAAAATACAAAAAAATGTGTACTGTAAAGGTAAAAAAATGTCAGTGTCTCCTTGTGACAAATATTAAAATGAACCGAAAACCTATGAATCATGTGCGTTTGAGTGTGTGAAGATGTTGGTGGTGTAGCACAATTTCTAAATAAAATGTTTTTAATCTCACATGTAGAATATTATGCTCATATTTCATTGGGTTCCCCATTTTTGCATACCAAAAATGATTTAAGAATGAAAAGAAAAGAAAAATAAAACAACAAAATCCATACAACGATACATCACAATTGTGACTGCGGTGATAAAGAGTCATAATGCACAAAGCGAAAAAGCAATGAAATATTATATATCTGAATTTATTAAATGCATTGGAAATTGGATGGTATTTTTCATTTGAGTCTCGGATGGATGCCATTGAATTGGATCAATGACAAAAAGCGCCTATATTATTTCAATGAGATTACGTTTTTGACAACGTAGCTAAAGTAACGAGTGTCGCCGCCTTTGGTTTATGCTCATAAAACACATTTTTCCTATTTTTGGCAGATATTCTTCGCTTTTGTTACAATACATAAACAAATATACTTTAACAGAATCATGAAAAAAAAAACATTCACATAATGCGGAAGGTAGAAAACAAAAAAAAAACTGCAAAGCCATAACCAAAGAGGTGCGACTGGTTCATTTTGAATTTTAATTCAAAAAGGAAGGTGCTATTGATAGGTCTCATTGGAAATTGATTGTAATCAGAGATCATACCACTCAAAAATTCACTGAGCACATAATCGTAAATTATTTGCGCTTCGGTTGAGGAAATGCTATCTGTGTGAATGACACTTGAGCATTGAATTCATATCATTCTTGAAATGAATCGACTGTGATAAAGATGACAACAAAAAATTAGAAAAAAAAGTGACGAGAATTGATTGCACAAAATATCATTTCGAAATTATGATGTCCAAAAATGAAGGAACAGAAATGATTTTCTCTCCCTGGAGATAGAAAGAGTGGGAATGAGAGAGAAAGAGAGAGAGAGAGAGAGAGAGAGAGGAGTAGAATGTGTAAACGAATGGGTGACCACAATCATGCACTTGAATCAATGAAAAGAAGAAGAAAAATGAGTATAAAAATTGAACAATAATTCAAAGACACAGATTGGTGCGTACACATTTCGTACACATATTTATTATTTTTCTGAATGATGGTTTTTTTTTTTCATTCACTTGACTTTTCATTCTAAATTCAAAGAAGCAATTACGTTAATCAAGCATCTAGATACATACGTTTTACATACATTACATGAACAAGCATACAAAGAAAAAGGAAATTTATTGCTAATAACCTTAATAGAGCGCAAAATAGCATACATTGTTTTTTGGATAGGATATATCCATAAGATCTCCGCAAGAGCTGGATCTGTGTGTGCGTTAGCCGCAATATAAAACACACACGTATAATGACGTATTGTATCAGCGGGCAACCAAAATTAAATGCACACCTAAAAATATTTACCAATCGATTTTTCACGTTTTTCCGATCGGAAAATGGAAAAAATAAGTGAACTTTGGTCCTAGCTCATTGGGGCCCAGTTCATAGATTCAAGACCTATTGATAGAGGTGTCACTTGCCCAGGCTGGCTGATCCATGGATTCTTAGGATTTGGCCAGGATTCCAGAACTTCCTATATGGAATTTCATATAAATATCAGTGTGCATAATTTTAGGTGTATTTTTATATGTTCTGGAATCCAGGCCAAATCCTAAGAATCCATGGATCAGCCAGCCTGGGTAAGTGACACCTCTATCAATAGGTCTTGAATCTATGAACTGGGCCCCAATGAGCTAGGACCAAAGTTCACTTATTTTTTCCATTTTCCGATCGGAAAAACGTGAAAAATCGATTGGTAAATATTTTTAGGTGTGCATTTAATTTTGGTTGCCCGCTGATACAATACGTCATTATACGTGTGTGTTTTATATTGCGGCTAACGCACACACAGATCCAGCTCTTGCGGAGATCTTATGGATATATCCTATCCAAAAAACAATGTATGCAAAATAGCGACAAAATGCCTCGCGGAAAAATGATCGATTTCAATTGACTGTTTGTTTTTTCTTCTTTTTTTTTTTGATGGATTTTTTATCAAGCGGATGCTGTGCATTCATTGTTATTATGGATTGAATGAGTTTGTATGGTCACAATATTGCTGCAATCAAATCAAAATTCCATTGAACGTTTCATATTTAACTGATACAGATGGAAATTAGCTTTTTCATCTGCCAATAATTCGCAAATAGCAATTGCAATGAAATAGTTGATCGACAATAGGCGATGGCCGCTTCATTTTTTGCCCTGTTCTCGTTTCCACATTTTGAAGATGTAAAAATGGAAATTCTAATTTTTCGATAAAAAAATTGTTGTTTGGCTTTTTGGAAGTTCTATAAATTTCCATCAGATATCGCTTTTTTACCACTTCACTTCACTTTACTTCAATGAAAGAGATTCAATTTGAAAGGAGAAAAAAAACACATGGCTCAACGATTGCATGAGTTAAAACTGGAACCGTTTTACCTTTAACCACATTTTAATACTGAAAGGCACAACAGCACACAATGATAATAGTAATAACAATCATGCTTTTCGGTCGCTTTTATTTCATTTCGTTCGGGTTTGAAACCGCAATTTTCAATCATTTGAAAAATATTTATGCTTCGAAACCGGTTATTATTTATAGCATAAAGTTCCACGAAACAAATAAACTAAATGAAATATAACAGCAAACCAACGAAATCGAAAATGAAAAAAAAGAAAAAAAAACGATCATATGAGATTTGCAACACGAAAACATATTGAGCATTCCAAGCGGTCATTAGGTTTATTGAGTTGGATTTGAATATGTGAAATGAAATCTCGTGTCGGCTAGATGTTTGTATGTGTGTGTGTGTGCAAGTGCAATTTTCAGTTCTTTCGAACAAATTATTTTGAATTTGGTTCTAGCGGTACACACAAGTACAGAAAGGAACACATCGTCGATGTGATTAAAATGCCGTTGCGGTGTTTGACGTCGATATATTCATATTTTTGTGCATTAGTGTCTGTGTGAATTACCGATAAAATCTTAATGTGGTGTATATAATTTACGCTATTTGATTGAACAAAGGATGCATGCGTTCATTGTGTGTGTGTGTGTGTGTGTGTGTGTGTGACATTTGCCTATTTCATTGATTCAGATCATGTGAAATTATGTAATTGATTTTACGATGATTTCCACAGAAATGCTGTACAAAGTGTGATTGTGTTTCATAGCATCGAGCGCGTCGCTGAGTGGCCAACGATACGATTGATACCGAGATAAGAATGTATTTGAATAGAAAAAATAACAATTTTCAAACGATCAGTGTCCATTTCAATGCAAATACCGATTAGTTTATTTTGTCTTTAAATTGTTCGTTCGGTTTCCCTCGCTATTTCCATTTAAAGAATGAGGAAAAGAAATAACAATGAATAGGAACTCAATTCGTATTCTTATCCCATTATTTTCATGGTATTAGGTTTATTTTTTTGTATTCGAATGATAACGGAAGGAAATCCATCGGTCTCTCGCACTTGAAAAGCAAACATTGATATTGAACTCTATATCGAGAATGAGATAGAATAAGCGTAAACGTCAAAAGAAGAAAACTCTCGCACACTCTTCGTTGTTCAAATAGATGCAAAATGAAAGGCAAGGCAAAGGAGTAAAACGATGGAAGAATGAGAGAAAAATAAATAAATTGGAAGAAGAGGGCAAGAAGAAGAGAGAAAGAACAAACGGATTGTATTCGATAATCGTAATTTCTTTGTTTTGGATATCGTATTTAATGCGTATCAAAGTGGAAATTGTGAATGTATTTTTGTGTGTGTTCTTGTGTATCATCATCATCATCAACGTCAAGCAATTAAATTCAAACACATGCTTCGAAACGATATTGCCAAAGACAGCCATATACATAGCGACGAATTGAAAAAGGAAAAATGAGTGGAAAATAAACAAAAGCACATGTCGAATGAAAATATAACGAAAGGCACTCGGCCTCTCACTCCCACTCACTCATTCGCTCTCTTGCGCACCTACTTCCTCTCCCTTTCCCACTCCCTCTCCTTCTTCCTGGCCTCGGATTGAAAAACAACAAATATTGCGTGAAGCAATACATTTGTGCAAATCGATTCCGTATGCCGAATGTACCACCATTTCCATCTCTTTCATTCACAATCAACGAGTTTTCAATTTTATACATTTTCATCTCGTTCTTGGGCTCAAATCGAAATCGAAAGCACTTCTATTTCCTATTCGGCTATTAAATAACAAATGAGATGATGCATTTAAATCCGCTCGAAACGATAAATATTTGTTTCCATTTACAATCAGATTCGTTACGACGTCGATTTCTTTTCTTTTCTTTTTCCTTTCATTTCGTTTCGTTTCGTTTCGTTTCTTTTTGCTGTATGTTTTTTGTTGAAGCTCTTGCTCTCACTTTATCCTTTGGTTCCATTTTGTGCTATTTCAATTTCAAATGACGCTTTTTTTCCTTTCGATCCTTCGCATTTTGAAATTCGATCTCAATTCGAAAAATGTGTTTCAAGAGTTAACTAACAAAGACCGAGTTAAAGAGGCAAAAGAGAGATGTAGAAAGAAAAATAGGGAGAGAGAGAGAGAGAGAGAGAGAGAGAGAGAGAGAGAGAGAGAGAGAGAGAGAGAGGAGAGTACAAACGAAAGAGTGAAAATATTACACGTTTCAAATATGGTGAATAAAGAATGGAACAGAGAACTCCGCTTTCGAAGTAAATGCTATTCAAAAGAGTAGGCACAGATCATTCGACTCTTTTCTCAATTTCTTTCTATTTCACTCTGTGAGTAAATATGTGTGAATTCCATGCGATAAATTTCAATTTTCAAATCGATTCAGTGAGTGAGTGAGAGAGAGAGAGAGAGTGAGTGAGTGAGTTTCTTCTTGCAATTCGAACTGATTTTACGCCAGAGTAACATTGTGATTAAAATCATTTCGATTGATAGAGTGAATAAATAAAAATGTTTTGTTTTTTCTTGCTCGATTTTGTTTTTAAATTTTTGAATTCTGTTATTCATGTGAATAAAATTCGAAGCCCAATTAGCGAGACAAATAAGCGTTATTTCAATAAGAATTGCAAAGCCAACTCAAGTTGTTTTGGAATGGTTCGAAGGAAGCAAAAAAAAAAAGAAAAAAAAACAACAACAACAAACCATTTGGCTATTTTGTACACAAGCGCACAAACGCATTAAGAAAATTGCTCGGAATCAAGATTGAAAAAACATTCGAGAGGACGCACGATATATTTAATGAATCGATTGAATAAACGAATCGAAAACAAACCATAACATAAATCGCATATGAACGAAATGAGATGGAAGCAAGAAAATCAAGACAAAAAAAGCAAAAAAACAAACATTTTAAATCTATAAACATGAGGCAAATAAACACCGAAGAAAAACAATCTCTCTCGCTCTATCTCTATCATGCCGCGCATTCCATTCGTTAGAATGCCGACTAAATGGTGGAATGTGTTGATTTGTTTGGTACGCGTTTGTTTTTTCTTCTTTGCTCTCTGTACTCATTGCGTGCTATGTTTTTACTTCTTCTTCTTCTTCTTTTTCTTCATTTTTTTGATTTTCTGTTGATTCAGACCATTCGCCCTCCATTCGACCCGGTGGCTTGGATGTAATGAGAGTTCAAAAAGAATAAATTTGTTTGCCTCTTTTAGATCATACACACAAAATGTGCGCCGATAGCATTGAGCAATGAACTGCATGTAGTTAGCACAGGCCTTGCAGAAAATTTAATAAAGAAAACAAGTGGAATAATAACAACGAAAAGAAAAAAAAAAAAATGAAACAAATGATAGTGAAACAAACAAGCCGTGAAGTATGCTTTCATCAGCATTGGCTGTGGCGGCTAGTGTGGAGGCAGCGACGTGCGCGCAATTCACGGCCGCGATAAATTAACAAGGCGTAAATTATAAAATGTAATTTCTTTCTGATTTAAATATCATATTGTGGAATTCAAGCATTGAAATGTGGCTCATCTCATACAGTCGCGACAGAACGTTACAGATAAAGAATGAAAACGTGATGGAAAGAATGAGAAGATGAAGTAGAACAGAGGAAAAAGAACAAAATTTGATCTCGTTATCTCGTGCGCCCGCTCGAGAGAGAGAGAGAGAGAGAGAAAAAGGGACTCAATTTTATGTCAATGCAAAACAAAAGGGAACATGTGGGTGTGGGTGTGTTTATTTCAGCACCATGCTACACTCATGTAAATATTATTTCCTTTCGCTTGCACTATTCCCAAGTCATTCGGCAGCGCATGATTTATATTCATGGATTTTGATTCATATGCTTCGATTGAAATCTCATTGACTCACATTCTTTCTCTCTTCCTTCTTTCTCACATTCTCTCACTCTGCGTTATCAACAGGAATTCGCCCTTAAAATTTTGTGTATATTTTTAAACTTTTTTCATTCAATTGTTAATGTCCAAATATATAGTATAATTGACGATCACTGAACTGTGTATCTGCTCATTCATTTTTGACTTGTGCATTTGTAAATATAAATGTGTGAGTGTGTCGGATTGCGCGTCCAATATCAATGCAAGTGTAACGACGACAACAACACGACATATAGCTTGTGGCATTGACATTCAAAAACAGTAACAACAAGAGCAACAACAATACTAAACTACGAAGTCTCTCTCTCTCTCTCTCTCTTGCTCACTCTTCATCTTCTTTCGTCTTTCTTCCTCTCTCGCTTGCTTCATGCCGATTTTACAAAAGTGAAATGGCAATGATAATGCTGGGGCTCATTCAGTCATTGTATTAACATTGCAACGTTGTTCGAATAGTAACAAAATGCATGTGGGTTTTCTGTGTTGTGCCTTTTGTTCGAATTTTCTCATTTTATCCATCGTATGTGCCCGTCTTTCGGTGAATGCAACTTTGTTTATACTTATGTATTTCATTTCATTCATGTTTTGCATGCCATTTTACACACACAAAGAGACACACACTTTATCATGGCATTCCCATATTTCAGTGCTGACAATCGTTGCTATGAAGCCGGTTATTGTTGGTTTATATTGCCGAACTTTGAAAAATGTGTCTAACCATTTGACGTTGTTGTATGTGAATTTCTCTTGTTATATTTTTCATTTGTGAGTGCTGAGTGCATGGACGCATGAGGCAGACATGCACATTGAATTCCGTTTGACCAATGAATTGCACACACACACACACACACACACGCCAAAAACTACTTCCTACTTTTTCATTCATTTGTTCAACTATTGAAACTTTTTCATCCACCAGCAAACGCTTGTCAACGCTTGAGATTTCGTTCTTTTTTCACTCATATGAATTGAAAATCGTTCCTTTTCTTCCACTTGTTTCCTCTCTTTCTCACCACCCTCAACGCAATTTGATGCCATTTCTCAATATTCGCACGACATTCTCGCATTGACTTTTCAAGTGGTTTAGCCACATTCTATGCGGCGACTAATAAATCGAGTTAGTTTCTTTATTGTCCACTAACTGTCGTTGCTCTCTGTTTGAGACATTTATGGAAATCCACTCCATCAACCATCACCATCAATATTATTATTATATGCGCTCTTGAGCTCTCTCTCCGTCTTTCTCTGAAGTTGTTTCAACAATCACGAAAACCTCAAGATATGAATTCAATGCAATGAAAGAACTTAATTTATTCTTGAGCTTTCTCTATATCTACTTCGGTCTCTCTCTCTCTCTCTCTCTCTCTCTCTCTCTCTCTCTCTCTCTCTTTCACTATTTTCCGCTCATTCACTTTGGTTCCCTTGTTGAGACACCATGCAGTATGTGACGTTAAAACATGCAATGGATCAGCCAAAAAACCGACGTCATGTGCAGAAGCATGATGAACTCAAACGCAAAATCCCAAACGCACATAAACACACAAACAAATACACATCTCTATTGTAAAATCTACAACACAACATCAGCATTTATTCGTTTGTGGAACATGTATGTATGCGTTTTGCATGAAAATTTCAAGAGCGAAAGAATAAAAAGAACGCGATTACAAAATGTTCCATTTTGAAAACAGTGAACAGGATGCACAGTTGTAACCATCATGTTCAAACTGACGAATGCAATCCGCTTGAAACGCTGCACCCGAAATGTGTAATCTCAACAAACAGAGACAATATTTTCAGCTCAAGTTGAAAACTTTTGCTTATATACACGCGCGCTCTTCAAAAGTTGCTCATAGCAGCCAAGCTCCGTTGATTGACATTACATATCCTCTTCTCTCGCATATGTGTCTCGAACATCAAACATATCAAGAAAAAGCCAAAAATCCACAAAATATTCATTGTTTATCTTCTAGCATTTTATGTTTTCAACTAAACAAACCATTGGCATGGAGCTATAGTTCAAATAACTATTGTGTACGCTTCTAAATCGAAAAAAAAGAGATAATTTTACTAAATTTTCGCCTTCTACGCGAATCCAGATATCATGTAAATGATTATTTGACTGTGCATGAGAAAAATTGACCATCATATTAATTGGTTCATTGCTTTGCACAAATGAAAATCAATCGAAAGAAATTGGCCGAACTTTAGCCAGCGCACATTTTATCATCGTGTTCGTGCAAAAAACCCCCCTAATGATGAATTCAAACGGAAAAAAATCCGAAATGGAAATACTGCTCGAATCAATTCGTCGACTCATGTTGTGTATCTCTCTCTCTCTCTCTCTCTCTCTCTCTCTCTCTCTCTCTCTCTCTCTCTCTCTCTCTCTCTCTCTGTGTGTGTGTGTGTGTGTGCTTATTCAACATCGAGATAAATATATAGCATGAATCCAATTGGGAGCATTCAAATAATGCTAAATCGATTGAGATAATATAATTGATGGTATTGATTTCGATTGTAATACATATAAGCCTACGCGCTCTCTCTCTCTCTCTCTCTCTCTCTCTCTCTTTCTCTTTCTTTCTTTCTCTCGCTCTATCATTCCCCCATCCTTTCTCGCCTCCAAAAACTATACATAACTGTCCGAAATGCGATATGGCGTTGGTAAAATCAAGAAAAATAAATCCAATTAGAGAAAATCCAAACCGGCGACTCATCATCGATTTCGCATTACTCTTAAGTCATCCAAAAATCATGCAATACAAAGTGAATTTGATGATAGAATGCATGGAATAAAAGCAAATTGAATCGAATCCAAGAAGCGTTCACTCGCTGATAAATTCACTTCACTTCACTACATTACACTGTATGGGTGATTGTGAATTATCATTTGGTGATTATTTGTGAGTCGATTCGCATTGTTGCGAAATTGTAATTTGCATTCATGATGAATTACCGACAATGGTTGGTGTGTTTTCTTATTAAAAGCGGCCCATATGCTGTGTCTATCGAAAAAACCCGTTTAATAGAATAAATTCATTATTGGCCACAATTGTGTAGGATTTTTCAAAATGCTTTTTGGCTTGCAAATGCCAAGTTGGATAAAAACTGTGCTGAAAAAAATACACTCGATGTTTGATCATTGGCTTCATTGCAGACAAAAAAAAATATGAAATTAAATTGCGGGAATCTTCTTTCATCACTTTTCTTCTGCCCAGATTTCTGACTAGAAATATTTGTGACTTGTTCTCTGCTTACATTTTCCTTCATTCAATCGACATACCGAACTCTCTCTCTCTCTCTCTCTCTCTCTCTCTCTCTTCTCTTTTTTTCTCTATTGTTCACATTTCTTCCTAAAATAAAATCTGTCAAAATGATATTCATGGTATCTTACTTTGTTACTGCCCCAGACATTCAATTTTCAGTGATTACAATAGAATAATAATAATAATTTCATATCTGGGAAGAAGAAAGTGTAGAAAAAAAACGAACACGCAAACACACAAACGAAAACAAAAACATATTGGATAAGTCGAAGGGAGAAGAAAAATATGTTGTATGACATGGGCATTGAAGGACGTTGATAATATGGCAAAACATGAGCATTATCAAGTGGAAGTGGATAAATGAACAAGAAAAACAACGTCTCTCTCTCTCTCTCTCTCTATCTATCTATCTATCTATCCATCTATCTTTATGTATGCACAATAGTAGATCGCTCTGCCTGCAATCTTTGCTTTAGCTATTCCTTATTATATCTCATAGTAGACACTCAATTTCATATAAAAGAAAAGTGAATGGTTTATTGTGTTCGAATCGCGTGCATGCTTATGTATTTGAAGGATTTTGCATGTGAATGGTATGGCTTTTATCTATTTTCTATTGAAATTTCGTGATCGTATCATTCTGTCTTATCATTGAGTGTAAAGTCTTGCCAAAATTCATAGGAATATCTTAACTCGATGATAATTCCCCAAAAAAGGCATGTGAATGTAACACACAAACAAACAAACAAACAAAAAATCACGCGTAACTTTTGGACTTTTGAAATGTAGAAAAAGCAAAGTTTAAACTGTGATAATTGTGGGTTTATAAGCAAATTTACGTTGATTTTCTAAATGACATAATAATTAAAAGCGATTAGATAAGTTTTATAGTTAAAAATAATTTGTTCCATTTTTTGATTCGTTTTTCTTTTTCTTCATCCTTTCAGGTAAATTACAAACGAATTGCAAAAATAACGAAAATGATATTTGATGACTGGCTGTTGTGGCTGTTCCTAACGAGCATAATGAAGGTTTTATTTTTTCTTCTTTTTTATCTCTCGATGATGATGATGATAGTATTTTAAAATCATGTTTTTGTATCATAGTGTGCGAGCGCCAGACAAAATGGAGCTGTTTATTTTCGTTTAGTTTGAAAATTAGAAATGTGAATCAAGCGGTGATACCATGTAGAGATGGTTTCTGAGAATTGTAATAAGAAAAATATTAAACGATTAACCATTTTGCGCCCAGTTTTGATTTTCTATACACATTTCATCATGTCGTCGCTGACGATTCAAAATAATATAAGACACATTTACCGTTTGCACATGTGAATTTCAACTTCAAATATTCAAAGTAATATTGAAATACGGAAAAAAATAGATTATGAAAATGTCTGAAAAGCATTCAAACCATCAAACAACGAAAAAAAAAGAAAAGAAAAGAAAAACAAAAATTCTTTGGATAAAATTAGTTTTTGCACATTAAGCAACAGTTGCATTTGTGGAGCATCGATTCGACCGACGAGCACATGTTTTACGCATAATAATGTCAGACGCAGTGATCGTGTTGTGCAAGTTGTTTTCGTCATTCATAGCAATTTTCACGCCACACAGTATATCTCTCTGGTACGGAAAGAATTGTCGACACGAAGAATGAAAATTATGATGATGAAGAAGAAGAAGAAGAAGAAGAAAAAGAAAAAGAAAGTACGATCTCGTTTCAACATCCATTTCAATTATTCATACTTTTGAAGAAGACACAAAACATATTTTGCGCCGCAGCAGGGTAAAATGAGACACTGGCACCATAATGTGATATAAAATTGGGAGACAGCAAAATAGGGAGAAAGAGAAAGAAAGAGAGAGAGAGCGAAACAGCGATAGAAGAAAACGGCAAAAAGCCCTTGCAAAGCACAAACGAGATTTATGTATGATGATGGTACGCATTTTTATGTGCAGTAAATAATATGTGGTGTGTGCGCAAAACGAAAATGTATCATTCATCGGTGCGTCGGTGTGGTGCATGAGAATGAGAATGAGAATGAGAATGAGAATGAGAATGAGAATGAAGGTGATGGTGATGGTGACGGTGACGCGGTAGAGAAAGAGCTCATGCAATTTTATTTACGACAGCAACATTTTAATGGGCTTTCTGTACATAAAAAGAGAGCGAACGCGAGGCAGAGAGAAATGTATGTTGTATATACAAGCTGTAAAAATATGTGATCTACAATAGCAAGAGCAACTCCAACATCACATGATTATTGTGCGAATAATGTTTGACAGAGCAATTTTTGTGTGTTCCGAGTGTGGTATGTGCAAGCGCGGCTCTATTTTTCGCTTTGAACTTGATCAATTTGTCATCGCTGGCAAGCATCGCTTGTCAGCTTAAATATTAATGCAACGCCGGAAGAACAAGAGAATAAAAAAAAGTAAAAATGTAACGCACACGCAAATTAAAAAAAAAAAAAAAAAAAAAAAAAAGTAAAAACAGAACGAAAAAGCAAAACAAGCGAAACAGAAAATAATATTAAAAAAGGAGAGAATACGCGCGCGAACGCATTTGCATTTGGCCATTTCCTTCCAATCCAATAGCTATATTAATATTGCATGCAATGGAAATGAAACACAAGACGATAAAAATGTATACATTTCTATATTGTAAATGTGGAATTTTCGCATGGGCATATGCATCATGTTACACACATTTCTCTCGATTTTAACATGCACAAAGTCATCTGGGGAGAGTTCGTTCAAGTGAACACACAACCAAAAATGATATCTCTTCGTCTCTCTCCCTCTTGGATCAATTATTTGAGTGTTCGCAGTGTCCGTATATTTTCAAAGGCATTTCATTCGGCCTCTGTCTCTCTATTATTCGAAATTGTATTGAAACCCCACCAAGTATGCCAAATGTTTAGAATACGCTAAAATAACTGTGAATGGTGTAAGTCAGCTATTGCAACACTATTATCTCATTTATTTGCATTTTGAATAATTTTTTTTCTCTCGTTTTTTTTTTGTTCATTCTTTTTTTCATTCTCTTTTCTTTATTTTCTTTTACTTCTGCAACTGTTACTCATTTGCATATCATTCTTGTCTCTTACATACGAGCCCAAGTGAAATTCATGAGTAGTGTGCAAAAGCCTCCAGAATGAGAGCGAAAGAGAAGAAAATGGCTACGATAAGTTTGGCGTCGACGATGGCTTCTCTGTACATAAATTCATATGCTCAGGCATCAAATAGAGCAAACCATTCATCGTGCAGTGTGGAGAAATTGAGAAAGAGAGAGAAAGAGAGCTCATTTAAATGCAAGAAATACCAACATATTCAAATCTATCCAGCAAATTAAATGCATTTTCATTTCCATTTCGGAGAGGGCATTTTTGTAGATCTTTCAAACAGCAGTCAGACTATATGCACTGCAAATGGGCAAACAAACAAACAAACAAACATACATTTTACATACAACAGAGTAAAATCGTAGCAGTCAAGTTGTTACATCACCACCATCTTTATAGTTATTGATACCCAACCACCTACCCACTTCCCATCCACCCATTTTACCATCAAAAACATATCTTCAAATGTGTTTTCATGTGCAAAATGTAGACAATCTTGTGAAATATTTCCACATGCATATTCAGTTTTCTCGGGTTTCGGAAGTATCGCGAGCATCGTCATCGGCAACGACCATGATGGTAAAAGGAAAAAGAAAGAAAAAAAAAAATCACATACATTGCATGCAAATGCGCCCAATATCGCGCACAATCACACTAATTCAGTTATCCCTATAGTGCTTGCTATTTGCGCTTTTGCTTCCAGAATTATTTATTTACGCAATTATTTTACGGAAGCGAAAAATGACGTTGCTCATTTTTTTCATTTTTTCAAGAACACCCGTAAATCTGTTATGAACGTGCATTTCAATTGTACTGTTTTTGCGCGCAACCATCTCAAAACAACTCCTGGCATGACTATGGAGTTGGCATTTCAGGTAGGCGATTCGATAAAAAAGAACGAATCAAATTACCAACAAATACATTAAAATTGCATTCGAATGCAATATACTATCTGAATCACCACGATTGCTTTATTAACGAATTTGGAATGAAATTTCTCTTGAAAATTTCACAAATCGGGGTTTTTTTTTGGTTCAACATCAAATTTAAGTTGGATTCAGTTGATAAATTAAACCGATGTGTATTTCAAATGGCATTGAAACAATTCCTGAACATTCTTTCGAGAATATTTATCTCACTCCAACTTACACGCTTTCTGTCTCTTTCTTCTTCTTCTCGATTTATCTCTTCCTAATCTGGGGAGTGATAAAATGAGATCGCTTTTCCTCTCAAATCTGAATCAAAAAGTCTAAGCAGACGTACATTATCTATGGAAAGCGAACATTAATAAATGTCCAACGAAAAATGTGATATGGCATGTTGCACGCGCTATGAACGACAGATGCAGATAGTGGCGTGTTTTCGGTAATAATCTTTGCGAGCTGAAAGCGATCAACATGACTCGTCGACACCAAAATCGATTTAAAACCCATTACAGTTCTACGGCTGATTATTACTGTTATGTTTTGGCGCATCTTGGTGCGCCTTCATTTCATTCATTCTCTTTCTAAACGTCACCCATTCCCCCTGCCTCTCTCTCTCTTTCTTCCCCTATCTAAGTCTCAGTTCCAATCTCAGTCTCGTCTTTGGCCTAACAAGTAGTAGATTGTGCGAGCTGCACATACTATTCAAATGAAATGAGATTCTTTTTTTGCCATTTATTCGGCCATCATGTGAAATTGTGTGTGTGTGTATTCGGCTTTCTTTCGATTTTAAATCTTCCTTCATTTTTTTTTTTTGCTTTTTTATTCTCCGTTACGTTCTTTACGCCTTTTCTTTTTCGTTCTGTCGAAAAACATAAAGATTCTGTGACGCTTCTCATTTCCTGCTTTTATTTTCAACATAACATATGCATGCATTTATCTCTCTGTTTATGTAAAATTTGCATTGCAAACATTTGCCATAATATTAAGCAGACAAAGTGAATGGTGTGTGTGTGTGTGTGTGTGTGTGCGATGGCATGACTGAGTACTTCTTCTGACTGACTATATAGAAAAACAGTGGAAAACCCAACATTGATGTTATTTGCTACATAAAACATGTATCGAAACTTTCGGTTCTGAGTCCATTGCACGTGTTGAGCAACCATCATCCCCCCTCCCTCAACACAAATTTATATGCAACATTATGCAATGCAGTGATTTTTGCCGAGAACTTAAAACGACGAGAAAACTGAATAAGCAAGAAAGAGAGAACGATTGAAAAAAAGCGGAATTTTCTCATATCTTCGTGCATCGATGTTGAATGCTTGGCAATTTTCATCGATTTCTGATGTTTGGACGCTTTGCCATTTCAAACTTTATTGAATAACGAAACTGAGAATGAGTGAGAGAGAGAGAGAGAGAGAGAGAGAGAGGTGTGTTCAAGAGAAATAAACGATTGTGCGTTGAGCAAGTGCAGTGAATGCCTCTAGCATGTCGCATTATGGCTGTACAACCGAAAATATTCCATCGATTAGGATAAATCGAAAATGCTCAACAATTTTCATCGAATGTCTGGACATAATGCAGTCAAGTCGCGGCACCGAACAGTTTTCAGCGAAGGGACACATACACACAAAATATTTTCACCAAAAACCCGAAAAACCACCACACCACGTCATCCAGTTAATGATTATATTATGAAAATGTTCGTTGATCAAGTCATCAAAGTCAAGTTATCGATGTTGTATTTGTACTAAATGTTTGATTCTTCCTGCTTCTTAAGTTCATATTTTGCTTCGGGTTTTTTTTTTTGTCTTTTCGTCCCTGTATTATGTGCATTTCAAGCGTGCACAGTAAAACATTGAAACCACGTTTAAAATCATAACAAAGTCGATTAGTATATGGGATATTTATGTACGAGCGAACGGATATGCGGTTTAACATTATATCCCTGGAATTTGGCAGACAGTCATTTTTCAAATACTTTTCAACACATTGTCGACACCGGCATATACACGTAATGTAAAATCCAAGAAATCACAACGAAATTCGCCCATCAAAACAAAAACCGATGGCGCTTTTTTTTTCTTCACCTTAAAACAACCGAATTTTAAGTAAATTTAAAGCAATATATTGAAAAAAACATATAAAAATAAATCACACCAAACAATTTGAATTTGATTAGGGGAAGAAAAAACCCAAAAATGTAATATTTCAAATCGTGTGCTCGTCAAAAAACAAATTACCGTTACATTTTCTGGACAACATTCATAGTTTCCAATTTCGTATTTATTAATTTAATTACATCGAACAACGAACAAGGAATACAGGGAATGAACCTAAACAGTACTTCCAATGGATTCCAAGTGAAATGTTTAGCCTTCAAATGGGCTCATTTACACGTACTATCTAGAGTTAATAATTTATATTTATCTCTACAAAAATGCGCAAAAGTTCGTCGTCCAAATTATTTCTCTCTCTCTCTCTCTCTCTCTCTCTCTCTCTCTCTCTCTCTCTCTCTCTCTCTCTCGTGCGTGTGTGCTTGTCTTGCATAACTATAAAATGTACTTCCGTTTTGAACATATGACCTTAGCGCTTCCCATACACCGTAAAATTATGTCCAGGCATAAAATATTCGTTTATATTCGTGCTACACACACACACACACATCACCTACTTCTTTTCAATTAATTTTTTCTAGCGAATTTCTCCGCAGTCTGCAAAACCATTGTCCAGTCCGTTCAGTCTCGGTGAACAATTTTGCACCGAATCCGAGATAACATCATAAATTTCAATTCGTTCCCATGCTAGGAAAAAACCTACACATTCGTATGACAAATTGGTTGCAAATCTATTCTATGTGTTCGTTTGAAAATGAAATTTAATTAAATTTAATTTCTTTTTCGCCATTTTCCCTTCCAACATATTTCAAACTCCTCGTCGTCTCACTCTGAAGTTGTTTGTCCATTTTTGTCCGGCGCATGTAACGTTATTGGCTCCATTAAAATATGGGTTTGTAGGTAGTCGGAATTATTGAATTGCGCCCCAGCATTTGCATTAGCGCATTATATTAACCAAAAATTTGCAATTATGCACATTATTTTCATAACGGTTTTGTCTTTGATTTTCGTCGATTGAGCGAATTTTGTGTCGAGTAAATTACTAAAGCAACAGCAAAAACTTCTCGCCCAAAGTGGATTTGGCGAATTTTTTATTAAATTCTTGAAATTAAAACGCGGCTCTAACAAGTGCAAAATCATACAGACAAATGGATTAGCAATTTTTCAGTGTGTTTTTTCATCATCATTTATAACGCGATGCGATCCAGTTCGGCTGCTTGCAAATGCTAAACCCCATTTATTTCATGCGAATGTTGCCGGTTTTACTCATTTTTGTTTTTTTCGGGTAAAAGACGTGATCGAAAATGTAGTAGCATGAGATACGGCGACAAATTTCATACGGACCAAATTATAATTAGTTTTAATGCGGTAAAAACGTTATTTCGAAACCAATCCAAAGCGTTGTTTCTTTTTTTCTGCTTCCAAAATGAAAACAGTTTGTGAAAATAGACGAAGATATTCGAGCGTTAATTTAGAGCGCAAAAGTGAATTTATTTGTGTTTGTCTGTTTGATGTCTTCTTTTCGTCGACTTTAAATCCCACCGAATGAAAGTGTTAATCGGCTGCCTCGACGATCGGCTTATGCTCAGCTCACTTTTTCCCGCACTGTCGGTCTCTCTCTCTCTCTCTCTCTCTCTCTCTCTCTCTCTCTCTCTCTCTCTCTCGGTCTCTTTCTCTCCCTCTCTCTCTCACTCAATTTGAAAAAAATTAATTTTTCGCACAGCGAATGAGTTTGTTGGCAAATGCAGTTAAACCAAGCATTTGTAATGTCATTGATTTAACACTTAAAACAACAACAAATATTTTCTTTTTGATAGGGCGCGCTTTCTATTACAATTTGTATAAATTTGGATGAATTCAACATCAAATGTACAATAGTTCATATAATTTTATATAGCCTCCTGATAGAGTGCGCTGTCTGTCCATGGGAGAATGATATTCGAAACGATTGGGTTAAACATGTACAATGTTTCGTTAATTCCATTTTTCCGGGCTTTTTTTTAGAAGAAAAAAACTTAAATCCAATAATTTGCCAACAGCATGCAATTGGCAACGATGAACGAAACAGATTTAAAGCACCCAAAACAACATCGGATTATTGAATAAGTGCAGAGAAGAAATGTGGAAAAATTAAACAAATGTCCGATGAATCTCTCTCTCGCTTTTTCTGCTCTATGAAAACAAATTCGAAAAAAAGGATAATATTACGCATATTCACACAAGATCCATGAAATAACAAAAACACGATAATGATTTTACAGGAATGCTTTAACATTGGCGTTTATCAACGGGTTGCGTTTCTCTCCCTCTCTATCTCTCTCTCTCTCTCTCTCTCTCTCAGCGACTGTGAACGCGTGTATACACGAAAAACCAAATAAAACACCAAATATTTCCAGAAGAAACGGAAATCTCGCGATTCAAATGCCAGAGCATTTGAAATATTAGTTATATATATATTTTATACAATGGTCCTTCATTTTTGGTCGATATTTGTACACATGAATCTATTTGTTCCGCGGTGCTTATTTTTCCACTCTCTCTCTCTCTCTCTCTCTCTCTCTCTCTCTCTCTCTCTTTATTACTTTTTTTGATTTCACTTTTTCCGTATTGTATGCTGCAGCAGCAAAAATGCTGTTGCGAGATAAGAGACAGGCGAAAAAAAACACACAAGAGCAGCACCAGATTATGTGTAAAATGTACACTGTAAATACATGTAAACATCAAGTCATTGTTGTTATGCGATTTTTTCACTATTTTTTTATAATAAACATGCATAGTTCAGTTGTGATGAGAAACAAGGATTAAAACCGCCTCTTTCTTTCGATCTCATTTATTTTGTTAGTTTTTTTCTCTAATTTTATTTCCGATAACATCCCAAGTAGCTTCAATACACGAAAAAATTCGTGTGGACAAGATTTGTACACGTTTTATCAAAATTATTCGGAATAACGTGTACACGATTCCATATACGCACTGAATTGTCATTTTTTATTTATTTATATAAATTAAATCCTTGTTTTCAAATCGTGTACGCGTTTCAAAAATTTTCCTCGAGAAAAGAAATAATGGTTAGTTCTGGATGTGACACAAATAACATGAAATAGAATGTTCACTTCACTGAATTCGTGATTTGATCTTGCCGCTTTAAAAAAAAAAAAAAAAATTCTCAATGAAAAGAAAAATAAATGCCGTCCATTGGCTATACTGAATAATTCACAATTTTTGTATAATTTGCGCGTGTTTGTGTTTGTTGGTGAAGAGAAAGAAAGAGTTTAGTGTTGGCTCAACACTTCGTGACTGCAGGCGTCAGGTTGTGTCGAGATCTTGACACATTTTTACCCCATTTTCTGTTTTTGAGTTAATAAAAGCGAAAAATGTCGTTAGATTAACACACAACGTATAGTTATACACATTTTCAATTGCGCCTGTGTGTCCACGGACATGCGAAAGCTAAGTGCAATGTGAAAGAAAACAACGGCACACACAGAGATTGGGGAGTAAGAGAGAGAGAGAGAGAGAGAGAGAGAGAGAGAGAAAAGCTGAAATAAACAACAAACGAAAAAGAATTATGAACAAACTAATAAAATGAAGCAAACAATTATTTAATTCAATTTTATTTCGTTGATTTCGTGTTTCAACGTTGTGTTCAAGTATCAAATGCAAAAGTGCTCAAGAGGTTGAAATAACGAAGCAACACCATACCAATCAGTTTGCATTCAGCGAAAGGGAACCATTTTCTATGGTTACAAGTGTGATTGTGTGTGTGTGTGTGTGTGTGTGTGTCAATGTTTCAATACAACGCACCTTAAAGAGCCATGGCTTAAAATGATAACATTTCATTTTTCGTTCTTTTTCTTTCTTTCTCTTTCTTTCTCTTTCTCTCTCACACTCTCTCTCTCTCTTTCTCGTTCTTCCTCAGTCTTCCGCTCTCTCACTGTTGGTGAGTTTGGCGTAATTCGGATCAACAACAAATAATGCAATTGTGAAATAAACGTGGCACACGGCTCGATGTCGCGCGAGCGTTTTACTTTATTCGTTTGAGCCTTTTCACAAAACCGGATGCAATTCCATTTTCATTAATTCAATCATTTCATTTTGTGTTCGTTGTTCACACTATTTTCTATAAAAAGAAGAACCAATGCAACGAGCAGAAAATTTGTTACGAAATGTTGTCAAATCAAAGCCATTTTGTCACTGGCTACATTATTATTTTTTGTTTTTGCTTCCATTTCGCTGATCCAACAATGATCAATGCTTGTACAAAATCGCATTTCTTTCTCATATTTTAGACTAAAGCACAATGTAGATGCTCAAATTTTTATATGAAAAGCGAAACAGCGATAGATGAATGAAATGAAAAACAGCCGGAAAAAGAGATAGAGACAGGGAGAGGGAGAGGGAGAGAAATAGCACATTTTTCGGTATACCACTGAATTTCATAGAATGCGATACCAACAAGACGACAATGTCAACACATTACAAATGTACGGATGAAAGATATCAGTCAAATGCATTGAGCGTGAAAAAAATGGAACACGAAACAATACAGAAAAATGCGAACTGTTGACTACAACACGGACAAAGATCAACGGAAAATGTCATCAACCGAGGATAAATAATCATTTGACGGCATTAGTCAGAGTGAAAAGAAAAACAACGACAATGCGAATAGAAATGAAGAAGAAAAAACACAACCAGCTTTGCCACACTATTCTCACATCACATATACAACCACACATTGAGCTGTTCATCTCACAAAAACACACATTAAAATGTGAGACTGCAAATGGATTTCATACATTCTATCTGTTGAGCTTTGACCCAGAGGAGGAATTGCTCGTAGAAAGAATGAAATAAAAAAGAAAACAAAAATTGTACGCGTTCGCAATAACACCAATCAGAAGAAAATCCAGATGAATGAGATTATGGCGAATATTTTCCGTTCATTTCGTGTTGCAATCCAAGTGCGATTTTCTCTTCTTCTCTCTCTCTCGCGCGCTCTATGTAACATTAAATATAACCACAATCCTGTGAGCTCTTCAGTGTTCCATTTTGAATTTCATTTTTATGCATATGAAGCGATTGTTGAATACTAAAAGTGCCACAACTTGACCCTTGGCTACTGTAAGAGCACCAGCATCGCGCGATCGTGTTAGAATTTATTTTTTCATTCGTATTTTTTATGTATTCGGTGTTTGCAACGAACGAAACTCAAAACCAAGAACAATAACCCATCGCACTCAATTAGGAAGTGCTTTATGTTGACAACTCTATGTATAGAATTGTTCTTTCATTTTTGGTTGGTTCTTTTTTTTTCTGCATGTGTTTTGGGTTTTACGCTGATGAAAATTTGGTTTCACATCGCTTTGATTTATGCAAATCCAACTCGTTCAATGCAGAAGAAATGTTGTGTCGGTTGTCGCGTTTTAGCAATGTTCCTCTCCATGTACACTATCCACTCCCCCCCCCCCCCCCAATGCCCTTCCGAGAGAGAGAGAGATACACAGATACAGAGCCACTAGTGATCCTTACAACATATAAACAGACCGTTCCTGATTTGAACGTGATTTGTTAGGCATGTAGAGGCATTCATAATTTTGCATTACATACTAAACAAAAGTCATGCTCAACAGATGGCAATGTAGTGCATTTCAAAACCTAGACATTCCACTGAAACCCCATGTTCGCTTATTCACATCGATATTCAAAATGATTGTTTGCCATTTTCATGTTCCCATTTAAATTTGAATATCGAAAAGTTAATATTTGCGGCTGCATTACTGGTTGGTCGCATTTCCGGTTGCCTAGTTCTCTTATTACGTTGAAATTGTGTAAATGTATATGATGTTAAAAGAATGAACCGAAGAATAAAAGAAAAATTAATTGAAATTTTAAACGCAAAAATGTGATTTTATAGATCAAATCATCGAATCGTATTGGTTTATTAAATGGTTTTTCGATGGATCAATTGATTACGGTGCACACTGCACACTCAACCTGTGTACACACTTTCCCGTTTATTATGGACGAGTGAAAGCATAACGATAATAATGTGACAGAGAGAAAAAAAATTCCATTTTAAAAATCTGTAAATGTAAGCAAATTTATATCAAAATCATGGTTATTTCATCGTTTATGAAATGAATGGAAAAATATAAACATTTATATTGGTGCATTTAGAATGAACGTTCAGTGAACTGCGAGTCAAAGTCGGTTTTTGTCATTAAAACTTAACAAATTCCATTATTAAATGTCTTAATTTTAATGAAATGAGAAAAACAAAGAGAAAAAAAAATTGAAAAGAAAAACAAAACAAACTTTCATAAAATTTTACAATACGTTGTGCTCACCAGTGGAGAGAATGGTAATAGTGTCACAGCGACAGCGAAAACAACAGAAACAACAACACTTGTAGAGAAAAAGAGAGCAGACAAATCGATTTTGCAATCATAATTGTATAATTTGCAAAGAATTGGGCATTTGCCAACGACCGTGTGTCTTTTCTTTCTATCTATCTATTCCTTGCTCTGACTTTTCCCCTTCCCACCTCCCTCTCTCTCTCTTCCTTCTTATGGAATTAGTCTGTGTATTTCGAGTCGATATAATTTTTGAAATGTCATCATGTCCGTACAAACAATCCGGTTGACATCTGACCCGGGTCTACAAATAGCCATTTGGAAACGCAATTGGTTCATTTGATGATTTCAAAGGAAAACCCCTAATTATATTATGGCGCAGTTAACTCAATATTTTCGTGGTGACAATTCAAAATTGACAATGCAATTATTATTATTATCATTGTCGTCATCTTACAATATTTACGAAAGAATTGTGTTGATTGTCACAAGAACATATACACAGTAATAAACATATCCCTTCATTGATTTCTCATTTCTCTTTTCTCTTTTACACATCTTCAAATCTCTTCCAATTCCATCCATGTATTCGCATTCATTTCTTTCTGCTCTTCGTATTCATTTAACATGCCCATTGCCCATATCATCATGGGTTTGTTCCGCGAGAATGGTCGCGAGAGACAGACTAAACGGTACGAACCGGACACCATAAAATCGAAATGCAAGCTGGAAAAGGGCATTTAGTAATTCATGTGTTGATTGTTCAAACATTGAACAGAATACCCATGGTAACGTAGCCAAGTGAATAGTAACTGTAACAGTTACAGTAACAGTAACAGTAACAGTAACAGTAACAATGATAATGGCTAGTAAGTGTCAGCGTATCAGTGTTTATCTGTGTGTCTGTGTGTGGCAAGTAATGCACGATTGCATACAACAGTTGGTTATGACCAGATGACAGTAAATATTTTGACTGTCGAACAATGGAGCTAGAGAATGTAAAAACATTAAAGTGGTCAACTCTTCGGTAAAAAGTGACGACTGATGAACGCAAGTCAAAGAGAACAAGACAAAGAAAGAGCGCGAAGAGATGGGGAGAGAGAGAGGGAAAGAGAAAGAGAGAGGGAGAGCTCTAACGGTTTATTTTTATTATCGCCTTAGGGCAAGTATATTATGTATAATTACGAATCGCAGTTACCATTTCAAAAATGCTATTGCTATGCACATACACAACTAGTTAAATCGCATTTATTCCCGCCATTTACGATATGCCAAACAGTCGAGATGGCCTCGATGGCGAAACGAAATATTATCGTCCATTGAACAATACGAAAAACGCTTTATTCTTTACCATATTTTGATGTTTTTGTTGTTGCTGTTTTTTTGTTCTCACTTCGTTTTTTTCACTCTCTTTCCCATTGTAAACATTCCTTAGCGCATCATAAAATGTGTGCGTACAAGAGAGGTATAAAATGACGATATGAACAGGGGAATTTTTATGGGCAATCGTAAAAATCATTAGTAGTGGACGAATTTCGAACCACGGAAACCGCATAACATACCAATATTTACACCTTCTCATAATAAGCTCCCCCGCTCTCATTTTCGTTCTGGCCCTCTCAAAATTCCATTCTTTTGTGAGATGAGGCAAATGGTCGATTTTCTTAAATCGACTTTTCATATTGATGTTCTCTCTCTCTCTCTCTAAGCATTGAAATGTTTGCCGAAACAATCGATTCCGAATAGATTTGCATTTTATTCCTTAAAATGAGACGGTTTTTATTCGATCACTCCCATGACCATTGAAATACCATGTTTACAGAAATCACATTTCAACGCGGTTAATATTCTCATAACAATTGAAATTGAATTGCGATTGAAGAAATAAAAAGAACAAGAGAAGAGAAAACGCGTGGCAATGATGAAGAGAGAAAGTGGACAAAAAAATACACCACCAACAACAACAACAACAACAACAACAACAACAACAACAACAACAACAACAACAACAACAACAAACAACAGCAACAAGAAGAAAACATAGAAAATTCAATTGGGAAAATTGCATTTGTGTGTCGGGTCAACGGGACCATACAAAAATCAATGTTGTTAAATAGCTATTGGCATGAGAGTGTGCGCTATAGTAGCATTTACAATCACAATTTATTTTTGTTGTTTCCGCTTTCAATTTTATTCTTTGCCATTTGTAATATTTATTCGAATTGATGAAATTGTTGAAGATTTTTGAGTGCCATAAAGTCGAAAATGCTTTTGGACCAAATCTCCCCCTGCTATGCTGCTGCTGCTGCTGATGGTTGCCAGTGGCTGTGCTGCCTCCGCTGCGAATACTTACAGGTACTGGGTGGGTGTGTGTGTGCTACATTGACCACAAACATGCCATGAACGCAATGTTGAAGCACAAATAACTGGAAAATGGTTATAGTTCAACAGAGCTATTGATTAGTTGAGATATTTGGCAAATATTTCTCTGTTTGAATTTATGAATATTTGATTAACAATTGGAGGGGCTCAAGTTTCTCTCAGAGACAAATTGTTCATAGACACACACACACATACACACTCGCTCATACAAACACAAGAAACCAATAGAAAGCGATTGATTCTCCCATGAGAAGCTCAACTGAATATTAGATGGTGTTTAATCAGCATATTTAATGTTCATTGGATTTGATACAGTGTGTGTGTGTGGGTGCCTTTCTTTTCATCTTTCTCTCTTTCTCTCTTCCTCTCCTTCTCAGTTTTTCCGTCTCTCTTTGCTTGTATCACTCAATGTGAGAGGCAAAAGTTTTGTAAAACCAATGTTGAGGTGTTGGTTGGGGCGGTTCGATAAATTTTACGACCAACAACCAAGTCATAAATGAAATAATTATTTGTCTGAAAAGCTGACCATTTGCTTGTTGATCTGCATGAAACCCCAAAATTAAATACTATGTCATAACATACAATGCAAACAAGTGTTCAATATATATATATATCCCAGTAGCCAATACTCATATAAATGCATAGAAAATATTTTGATTGAGTGTGAGCAAGAGTTTAAGCGATTTTTGAGAAGGTGGACATAAACGGAACGAGATCAAGACAATGCGACGATGTAATATAAAGAGAGAAAGATAGATGGAGTGTGTGAGAGAAAGAGAAAGAGAGAGAGAGAGGGGGTAATGACACAAGGGACCCATTGAATTCATTATGACCATTCCAATTGTGTTGTTTTCCAAAGATTAGATAGCGCCAAAAGTTGGACGAGGACCAAAAATTTCTCATCAAACCAACCAGCGCCGTTTGCTCATCTCTCTTCTCTCTATTCTTCTTCTATTCAAAACAGCGATTCATTTTGCCGACCTTGTATAATGCTCATTTCTTCTTGTTTGTTCCAGTTTTGTCTCAAGTGAATAAACATGCTGTGCAAGCAAACTTTTGTAATAACTCATTTCATGGGAGATTGATAAGTTCGCCGTTCGTAGTGCAGCGGCTGCCAACCGAAAATGCTTCGACTTGAGTGCATATGTATGCATGTGTATGCCTGCGTCTGCTCTCTATCTGTGTCTGCTTGTCTGTATGTAAGTTTGTGAATGTGTGTTGAGTGTATTTCTAGGAGCAATTCACCAACAACTCGATTGCTTCGATAGTTATGAGAGCTTAAAACAAATAAACAGACGAAAAGCCAACATAAATTTTCAAATGAAATGAATGGGAAAAAAGTGGTGAGCAATGCGAACATGAGCAACAGAGATAAAGAGAGAGAGAGAGAGAGAGAGGTGCGGGAGCACTATCAAAATGAAAAACTACTTGAGCATTGTATTAAAAACGGGCAAACCAAAGAGTATTTTATGTTATTTGTGTAGCAGTGCGGATAATTCTATCTAATTTGACACCTTATAATTCATATTGAGCACGAAGTTTGTTCGATGATTGCTTAAAAGTGAAGTCATATATTTTATCTGGTGTTATATGCTGGCCACCAATGTACTCTTTTTCACTCTTCACACAACACAAGAAACCAGAAGCGAAGCTCTCACACATTCGTTAAATACACTTTCTTTTGCTTGTTCACCCTCGTCAACTCATTTCCTCTCTCTCTCTCTCCTCTCTCTCTCTCTCATCTCTCTCTCTCTCTCTCTCGCTCTCTTTCGCTCTCTCTCTCTCTCTCTTTCTCTCTCTCTTTAGTTTTGCTCCCACTCAATTATTGCAGCGAAAACTTTCGGTATTGCATGATTTTAAGCCAACTCACATCAGCCCAAGTGCGAAGTGAATCTAGATATATAGCAAGAAAGCTAGAGAAAGAGGGAGAAATGGCGAGAGGAAATGCTTCAACTTTTCCACTAACTACACATTCATTTCGCTATGAAACACTTGCTATCGACATTACCATTCAAGCAAAGTTTAATTGCGCATCATTCTACACTGATTTGAATGTTCGTCGAGCTTATTGCAGTGTGGCTGCAATTCATCCATATATACAAACTGACATGATATCTCTCAGAATGAAAGCGGAAGAAGAAGAAGACGACGACGACGACGACAACGACGATAAAGAAGAAGAAAAATAGACGAATATGAGCGTTTAGAACAGTAATTGAACCATTTGAAATGTCGATAATATCTGAACTTTTGTTTTACCAAGTGCGTCGGCACACACATTTTTCATCGTTTTCTTTTCACATTTCTATTTTACGGCTCTTTCTCTCTCTCTCTCTCTCTTTCTCTCTCTCTCTCTCTCTCTCTCTCTCTCTCTCTCTCTCTCTCTCTCTCTCTCTCTCTCTCTCTCTTAAAGTCTCCTAAAATATGCAATTTGCAATATTCATCCGTGTTGATATTGCGGTTAACACAGAGATCACTTTTTGTTTGAATTCCGAATGTTTGATTTCATATCTAATGAATATATGTACTCGTACGTGTCTCTGCCACTATCTCTCTATACTCAAGCGAGCAAAAAACTTCAATCCGCTTCAATTTGATCTATTTATTTTTACATATTCGACGATATAAGATTTTCATTTAGTGAATTCTATTTTTTTTCTTTCTTCTCGTTATGCATCGAATAGACTTCCAACATACTGCCATTGGCAATGTTTGGTTTACTTAGCTCCTTCCCGCTACACCTCTGGCCTCTCAGTTTTGCTTATATTGAGAGTGATAGGAAAAAAGAGAAAATCCCATTGCATAGTTGACATTCAAATCGTTTGCTCACTTTGTAATAATTATCACAATAAAGATATCGTAAAAATTAACATCCGTAACGAAATTAAGGGTGGTGATCGAGACAAACCTAATGGTTCCACATAAAATGAAATTCTTTTCTCTCTTTTGTATGTTTTTGCAATTGCACACTCATATGGGAATGAAATTTCTAGGAAATTGGTTGCTACTTGATGAATGTAGGTTTTTATGCATTTTCTTCATTCATTTGCGCATTCTAATTAAATGCAACGATGGGGAAATGTGACATTAGATGTGCAAGTTTGTTTCAATAAAATGTATCGAAGAAATTCCTTTCCTTTCGAGAGTTGAAAGGAAGGACTACGAGAATGAGATTGATTCAGCAACAGTATAAAAATTTGAATTTTCCCAACATTTCTCTTCGATCATTAATTATATTTCGACAACACAGAGAATTTCACACTCTCAATTTTGACTAAATAACTATGAAAAAGCTCGTTTGTTTGTCAAATTTTAGATCTATGTCTAAACATCGGTCGCATAATTATGCACACGAATGAATATGACGATGTACGAATCACAATTTACACTTGAATTTAGTGAAATTGGTTTGGTCAGCATTAAGCCTCACGAATCAAATTCTCAACGAAATTTCATTCCAGACGCAAAAAACTGTATTTTTTTTATTCCGATAGAATGCAATAAGAATATTTATTTATGTGCAATGGTGCATTTGGGATTATCTAATTTTGTTTCGTGCTTTGAATTCGTATAAATGAAATTTTGTATGTGCAAATATTCGGATTATTCGTATATTGGCTGGGCCAATATAGGGTCATTCGGCAAGCGTTCCCACCTCTTGTGGTCCCATTCCCTCGCTTGGCACTCTCTCCCTCTCTCTCTCTACTCCTAACATCGAATTGCATTGCCATCATAAAAGTTAATAAACACACCAGTTCCACAAATGCGGCTCGGCATATTTTGCAGTGTGCGAAATTGCCATTTTGAATCCATTGTTGCATTGCACATAGACTAATACACTCGTACACTCATTTTTAATATTAGAGGTTCCGTGTGTGTAATGGTGCAATTAAGAACGTCGTTGTTCTTTTGGCATCGCCTTTTCCAATGCCAAAGAAAAGTGTGTGTGAGAGAGAGAGAGAGAGAGAGAGGTGAGACCGAGAAACGAGAGTGAGAGTGAGAAAAATATGGGAAGGGAAACTGCGAGCATTGAGGCGATTTTATGGCATTTATGACCCGAATTGAAACAGTTTATTTTTGACTCCCCGAAACCTGACTAAATTATATCAATTGTTTACAAGTTATGACATCATTTTCCATACCCATGCGCGCATTAATGAAGAGAAAATTCGAAAAGAACGGAAAAAGTGAAACACAACCTGATTAAGGAAATTTCTTGTATTTCATTTTTGCTTGAGGTGGTAAATCCGTTGGTGCCTGCTATCAAATTCTCATTCAACGTGGGCTGGAAAACTAGTCTCGAAACGATTGCTTTTAATGATTTCATGCTTCACATCTGCAAATAATAAAATTATAATTAACTATTTTGTGTGTGTAATACACGCTCTAAGTAAGAATTTTCAGATGGGGACGAGAAAGAGAGAGAGAGAGAGAGAGAGAGAGAGAGAAAGCGCGCGCGCGGGAGAGAAAGTCATAAAAAAACCAAAATAATGAAACAAAATATGAAATCAATATGTGAAATAGTAAATTATACACTGCAATTAAGTTTATTTAGTGGCTAAAATGGTGAGGCAAAGAAAAGAAATTGAGTGAATAAAGGGCTGCAGGCGTACGTGTAAAAGACGCAAAATTTAGGAAGTGTGAGAGAATGAGACGGTGTGAAAAAAGCGAGTGAGAGAGGGAGAAAGAAAGAACGACTCGTTTGCTTGTTTGCCTCCTTTTGATTCAACACCCAGCAAAATCAATGGTGACAGTGACAATAATGAACTGCTGAATTCAAATGTTGTACGGAATTGTATGACATGAGTTGTTTTATACAATTAGCATTATCATTGAAATTGGATTTTCCAAAGGCGAAATTTGATAAGAGAAAACTGACTGAACACTGAATGAACAACGAATATTAAATTACATACATACATACATACTATCATTCAGTTATGCTCATCGCATACACACACTCACACTCACACAAACATCTGATGTGAAACGACACAAGTCGAATGAAAATTCAAACTAAAGACATTGCATCGCTTTACATTTCACATTTCCCATTTCCCATTTACATTTTCTAAGCAACTTTCACCACTGTATTTGTGCGTGTGTGAAAATCAAATTGCGAACTTTGACGACTTTCAACCAAATTAAAGAATAAATTCTCTCGCTCTCGTTCGAGCTTGCGAAATGCGAAATGCGAATAAAAGTATTTTGACTTTTATAGCTTGTTGTTTGGATCTCTTGTCTATAACAATGATAGTGTGTGTTCGCTATTGTATTTTGTATTGTGAAAATGGGAAATCGGGAGAATTATGCATGCAAACTGCCTCACATATGTGCGCTTGATGTACGTGCTTGAATGAACATTGATGTATATTGATGTATTCATTACAGTGATGGTGTGTGCTGCTGGTGCTGCTACTTCTTCTTACTCTACTACTTTTGCCTCGGTTTCTGCTACTCTCTCTCTCTCCCTCTATCTCTCTCTCTCTCTCTCTTTGGCCGCTATCACTTTCTGCTTAATGCGATGAACTGAGCACCACCAATTTTCAATGGAAGCGATGAAACATCACAATTTTGAATGGAGCGAAGAGTAAACGAAATGAAAATAGGAAAGAGAATGAGCTGAAGAGAGACGAAGAGAGAGAGAGAGAGAGAGAGAGAGAGAGAGAGAGAGATTTTCATCAATACGATATATGCTCAATGGGGATAATTAAATTAGAAGTAAATGCACAGTCTCGTTCCTTAACGGGCAACCATTTCTCGTTTTCGTGTTTATTTTGCGTTGAGTTCGTATCCATGGTCTCAAGAACACATGATTTCTATATCTAAATATATATTTCATTCCTGTTTTCTTCCGAAAACGACGGATATATCGACATAATTCCTTTTCGTCCATACATTTACGATTCATCATCGTGTACTCTTTGTCGTTCAGCTATATCTCTCTCGATCTCCGTCTTAGTTTTGTATTCTCTAATTCCACAAGATATGCCGCCGTTTTTTCTATTTCCTTCAATCGATTTGTTCCCGTTCCAACGATTGCCATAAATGTGGTGATTACATTTGTGCGCGTATATTCATCACACACAATTCTACTTGTCGATGAGCACGATGATTCAATATATGTGTCAATCGCTCGCGCTCGTTTTGTCAGTGAATTTGTGTGTTTTCTCTCTCTCTCTCTCTCTCTCTCTCTCTCTCTCACTTCGTTCCTTTGCACTCAGCTTTAACGGCCTACATTTTCCAATGAAATTTCCACACACACACACACACACACACACACACACACACACACACACACACACACACACACAAAAAACACACACACACACACACACACACACACACACAGAACCACTCAGCCATCAACCTTTCACAATAACCGCATTTTAAATAGAAAGTGAGAAATGTGCTTTCATTTCACACCGTTCAACAACTAACCAAAGTATGCGTCGTCGACGGCGACGACGTTAGCTACCCTCATGTATTCTGAAAATAAAATCGATTAATGGTAATAAATTACATCAACTAAACCGTACACACATAACCCGTACGCGCGCTCCGCATCAGTTCGATCTTCCTTACTTCTCCCCAACCAACACAAAACACGCTCACAAATGCCTTCAAACCAAATGAGATTTGATGATGGAACGCGCACCATTGTTGACGAAAGCGAATGCATTAAAATCGCAATTATTTGCAAATATAAAACAGAATATGGAATAATCGTTGGATAACCATTCAATTTCCATACATTGCTTGCTATCTCACTCTTCCTTTGTATTCTTCTCTCTCGCTCCACTCTTATCATGTAGGCTAAGTGTCTTCCACCGCACCGCATCGCACCACATCCTCTGCAATACAGTCGATTCTTCAAGTGACATAAAGACAAGAACTCAATGTTCCACACGCTCATACACATGCACATAATGCGATGGCATTACGCACAATCAAACACAATACCATTTTCATGTGTGAATGACGCGAAAAATGTCAGAAAAACGTATCATTCGGTAATCTGTTTATTAATCAAAGACAAAATCATCGTATTGTAATTGTAAATATAGACATGCGAAAGCGAGAGAGAGAGAGAGAGAGATACGCGAGTGTGATTGTCGAGCACAGTCTTCGTGTTTGGGCTGTGTTTTGTGGCGACATGAGATATGTGCGAGAGATGGCACAGAAACCCATTCATACGCTCGGATTTAAAGAGATAGATGGACAGATAAGCGGTTATGCATGCAAATCCTCTTACACACGCCTCATACATTCCGTGTTTCGATCTTCTCTTGATCCCTCTCTCTCTCTCTCTCTCTCTCTCTCTCTCTCTCTCTCTCTTCCGCTTTTCTTCTGTCTCCCGTTGGCCGGGTTATTACATCAAAAACCATTTAGTTGATGTTGTTAAAATGCGTTTGCCATTGAATCTATCATCCACTATTTTCTATTCCAACTTGATATCGCTTCGGAAAAACTAGAGCATCTCATTGTTTCATTATACGCTTACACTAACTCTCACGAACACCAGCACAGCACGCACGCACAAGTACACAAACAATGGTTATGTCTTAATATATCAAATATTATTTGCATGGAAAACAAAAATAAATACGCAACATTTTAAGTTGCTTTGAGCAGACGACGATTGCACGTGCACTACAATGTCGACGCAAAACGGGAATGTTATCTTGACAATAGAATCAATAGTGGCCTCTAATCTTTTGCTCCGAACAACACAAACAATATATTTATGCTTAGACGAATCGGGTGCTCGAAAATCGGGTACGGTTTTGATTCAATACTTGCCAACAATCTTCTCCCATCTCTCTCTCTATCTCTCTCTCTCTCTCTCTCTCCCTCTCTCTCGCACTCACTCTCTCTCGATCTTTTCATTTCGACGAAAAGAAAATGTTGCTTATTGTCCACTGCTTTGTTTGACACATTTTCTGAATCACAAAATCAGTGTTATATTTTAATTGTATACGTTGTTTTTATTTAAAAGATGCTACACTTTAAACCATATCAAAGCGTTGACATATCCAAGCAAAGGCCACGATGGCTATTTATTTATGTTCATTTTTGTCATTGTTGGTATTCCAGACTCGCACAATGGGATAGAGGACAATATATTTAATTTCACGCAGCGCAAATATTGCTGAAACTCAAGAAAAACTTCTCGATTTATTTCCTTTGAATTAGTCCGAAATATTTGAGTAAACAAGAAAATTTTTGCTTGCATAAAATGAAACATTACATCCGCAATCGCTCTGCCATTTTCCTCAATGCCATTCTTCAATTTTTCATTTCTTTCAATTGCGTTTTTTCATTTATTTTTACATCATACGACCGGAAAATTGAAGCAAAAGAAAAAAAAAAAAAAAACGATGAAGATGTGAAATGGCTCCAGACGAATATTCAATTTCAAAGCGAACTCTGGTTTTGCAAAAAAAAAAAAAATGAATTAAAAACAATACAGCGCGAGAGGAATAGGAAATTTTCAGAGTGAGAGTAAGTGAGTGAGTAGATGAGAGAGAGAGAGAGACACCGCTTAGAGCAAGAACATTAAGTCGAATTTTGAATTTGTGTTGAAAATTCGCAGACCATCGGTAAAATATGAAAATGTTTTATGTATTGCTGGTGGGCTCCATATGATTCAATGTGAAAAACCAGATGACCAGATGGTTTAATCTACAGTTTCACATCATCTCTCGCATCGCATCGCAACATGTAGCTCATATCATTTGCGTTTGGCATGCGTTTCGCATATCCTCATACTTTTCGATTTCGTGATGTTCGTTCGTTAGAATTTCTCACTCTTTCTTCCTTCCCTTCTCTCTATTACTCTCACTCTCTCTCTCTTTCACACGCGCGCTGTCTGAATGTTTTCCGTTCAAATTCTCATTCTGTTCGTTGAATGTCGAGCATTTGTGAAATATCGCGTCTTCGATAATTTTCCATTTCGCAATAAATAAAACATTTTTCGGTTTTTATTTTAGGAATGTTCTTCAAACGAACAATGCATGTCTCGCTCCAACTTAACTCGCATTCACCAATGTCTGCCAATTCAACAATATTGGAGTGAAATATGTGCAATTTTTACATTTGATGGATATCTGGTCTTTGATTGAATCCCATCGGATTTTTTTTCTATTTTTCTGTTTCTCTCATTCTATCTCTCTCTCTCTCTCTCTCTCTCTGTCAATCTCTTCTACTCCCTACTCGCATCGATCCTTCAAATGCATGTATCACATTATGGCGGTGAATTTATTGGTTCAAATGAGAAATCAAGTTGTTTGGCTCTCTATTTTTTTTTTTCACTTTCAAATATTCCTATTTGTAGCTGTCATTCAGTTGGCAATGTCATGCATGTCAACACACTGCTGAAAATCAATCCGTTTGTTTTGATCAACAGTTTTAATCATTGAAGTGAACGCAATAGTACAAAATTAAATTACGTTGCTATTTGTTAAGTTTAACGAAAACCCATTGAACAAATTGAACAATGCAAACACACACACACACACTCACAATTTGTATAGATAATAGGTTGTTGGTAATGATACTCAGTGTTTTATCGAAGCATTCGAAGAATTTTACGATGATGTTGGCCAAATAAATGGTAATTAAGTCCAAAAACTAGAAGATTTTGTTAACGATAAAATAGTTTAATAGCCGCTCTCTTTCTCTCTCTCTCTCTCTCTCTCTCTCTCTGCTTGGGCAGTGTGGCCTGGTTGAATGTCCATTGCTCATGTTATCCACTCTTGATATTCATCTATACGTATTTTCATACTGAACACAGGCACACACACAAACACAAAAACCATTTGCGATAAATATTTACTCACATATCTCTCTCTCTCTCTCTCTCGCTCGCTCACTCACTCATTCTTCATAATCTCGTAGTTTATGTTGTTGAAGCTTGTATTCAGCTTTTTCCTTTCGTTTTATTCATTATATGCGCGCGTTGCGCTTTATTTTGGTCTGATTAAAATTTTTCCGACATAAATCATTTGGTATGCGATTTATGACTTATGAATACATGCCATACGCATTTTTCCCTAATACATTTTTGCGTCTTTTGCTTGCTGGATGTTTGGTGGCTGATGGCTGGCTGGTGCTCAACATGCACTCGCACAAAATTTAGTGACTATATTTTCATGCGGTTGTTCGATCAATACACGGATACATCATACATACCACATTTTGACTAATTTCATAGCACAATTCATAATTTTCTTCCTCAATTTCACTCACTCATTCTCTTCCTTTCTCGTTCTCGTTCTTTTTCATTTTTTTGCAGGTTTTTCGCCGTCGAAATTTGTATTATTACGCTCGAAAATGTGAAAAAGGAATTGCGAAACATGAGCGCATCAGCTCGTTACTCATTTTAGGCATTTTCTATGCAAGTTATTCTTCTTATGTGTTTGCCACTCGGTGAAAATATCGGAAAATTGCTTCAGCCTTTTATTTTCACCAAAATCCATTATACCGACGACCGAATGGATTTTTTTTTCTTTTTCTTTTTTTTCAAATTAGTCTGACACATAAAAAACGATTGTTCATCATACTCTTCGATACATTTATATTCGAATATTGTCAGTTTTTTGCGAGTGTCTTTCTCTTTGACTGTGAGCTTTTTTTCTTTCGATGATTGAATCCATTTTTTGGAACAATTCGTCATTCGGGCCAAATTCATAGTTCCATTTCAGCCAAGCGATAGCCAAGCTAACTCGTAATTCAACCTCTTTTTTCGATGATGAGGTTGGGTGATCCAATCTCTCTTATACTTCCACATACTCATACATGCTCAATGCACACAAATGAAAACACATACGTTACGATATGACGGCATAAAAATGACGATTTTATCGACGCGAGAGAAAAACTAACCAAGTGTTCAAATATCGAGCGCACAAATTACATTCAAAAAATATATATTTTTTATGTTCTGAACGTTTGTCTCTTTTGTCGTTGTTGTTGTTCCTCTTCTCTCCTCTCTTTGTCTCTCTCTCCATTGACATTGTGTCGAAAACGATCACAATTCTTCGCATTTTTGTGTGTTAGCCCTGCTACTCGAAAATTCAGATAGCAACTATACTCTCTCCGACTTTGATACAAAACATGCAATTTATTATTACTATTATTTTTATGATTCGAAAAAGTTGTGTTTGAACTTTTGTTTGAGAAATAGAAATTGGCGAACATGTATTGGTTTATGTTTATCGTTATGCATGCCCCACAAAATATTTTTACTTTCATTTTCTTCACCATCATAATATTTTGTATTATTATTTTCTTCTTTCCCATTCTCTTCCCCCTCTCTCTATCTCATTCTTTTTTCATCGTCAAATTTTATCATTTTTCGTCGTTATGTTCTTGCATTGCTATTGCTCTTGCTTTCATTCCTGCTCTTTCTCTCTTTCTTTGTCGCTCTTTTTTTTGCTGGGCGGCTATTTGTTGTTAGCGTTGGATGCTGGTTATGCCTTGTGACGCGCTCGAGAAAAACTTTAGCAAACGAGTTATGTTGTTCAAACAATATAAATTGAATAAATACGCAACAATAACTACATCACAGCACCAACAATGTGATATACAGTTGAGCTCAACGTTTCTGAGTAAAACAAAACTATAGCGATAAAGATAACAAAATAAGAATAGAAAGCAACGACCGACCGACCGACCGACATATATATATTCACAAGCTCCCCCTCGTTCTCCACGTTCTTTCTTTCTTCCTTTCTTGCTGTTGTTCAAACCAGAAGAAGAAAAATCGCATAAAATTCCATGGAAAAAAATGAAATATTCGTATATAACGATGAGCATTGCTTCTCTTCATACTCCTTCATTGTCCTTCATACCACGCAAGACTCTGAGACAGAGGCGCACATTTTTTTTTCATTTCAAAAGAAATATATATATATATATATATATATAGAGAGAGAGAGAGAGAGAGAGAGAGAGAGAGAGAGAGAGAGGGGGGGGGGAGTAGTCGATTGAAGTGAAATTTCAGCTGAAACGAAAGTGAATCACATGAAGATACAGGATTCGGTGCAGAAAAGATGAAAAAAAAAAACAACGAAACGCAAAGATTAAAGAAAGGCACAAATGAAAAAACACGTGAAACGGGAGATAGCGAGAAAAAAAATGCCATCGACAAAGCACGCCAGTTTGTGCTAAACTTTCTCTTATGCATTATTGAGACGCGCCAAAAACTTTTTTCCCCACCATTTATCTCTCTTTCTCTTTCTCAGTGTGTGTGTGTCTTGCACTGGAATAATATGTTCTAGGATTTACTTTGCGGCTGCAATTTCACTACTTTTACGATTTGGATTTGGTTGGGGGTTCAGTAGGGTACGGTGAGTAAACGAGTGAAAGAGTAAGAGAGAGAGAGAGAGAGAGAGAGAGGAAGGGCGTGCGTCTTTTATTTAATTCATTGCACATTTCCTTGTGTATTTCAGTTCAACATAAGTTGAGCGAAACCTTTAACACAAATCCTCGCATCGCATCACAATTTAATCCTTTTCGCGCGCATTCGTCTCACAGTTCCCATTGCGCTGTTTAGCTTTTAAACTTTTTTTTCGATCGCATTTTTTTGTCTCTCTATCCCTGCTTTCTTTCTCTTTAGATTTTGAAATTTTTTTTTATATTCAACCATTCACCTCTCTTTCAAAGTTTTGATCTTGTTTTCTCCTTCTCCGTGGCAACGGTCTCTCTCTCTCTCTCTTCCTTATCTCTTTTGTCACTTCTCTCTATCGATTGTTCTTTTTTGTCTCTTCATTTAGCGATGGTGTTTTTTTCGGGTTTTATTCTCAACTCATAAGTTTCTTTTATTGTTATGTTGCTACTTGTCGTCGTTACTTGTATTTCTGTTTCTGTTTTTTTTTCTTCTCTCGTTCAGTCTCTTTCTTTTTCCTCTCTGCTCTTGGTCTCTTCGTACTGCTATTACTTTTTAAATGTGTGAATGGAGACGTTGAGGCATGGACATGGCATAAAATGAAATACGAAAAGTAGCTTTGAGTTTATTTGGAATGGATTTGAAACGCGTAAAAAGTGCACCAATTTTCAAACCACAAGGAACAACAACACAGTGAATAAAGTCCATGGAATCCGGATTTCTCAGGATGACAGAATTTTCGCTTTTTTCTTTTGCATTTCTCTCTCTCTCTCTCTCTCTCTCTCTCTCTCTCTCTCTCTCTCTCGTTCACTCTCGTTCACTCTCGGTCGTGGTTGGTTCGTTCTTTTTTTTTCTCGGTAATACTTGTCTGTGCCATCCACGTTGGTGTATTTGATGGATATGCCTCTTTGCCAACGTATTATTGCAATGACGCGTTCGTGTTGAGGCAATCAAATGAGCTTGGTGTTGTGTTGTTTCGGATATGTTTGTGTGTTGTATTGTGTTGCCAAGAACCCCACAAGCTCACACATGCACAAAAGAAGAAAAAAAAAAATTCGCATTCGTATTCGCATTAACGAATGGCCACACAACTTTCGAATTCCATCTTCATAACACTGGATTATTATTTATTTATTTCATCACATCGTTTTGCCCGGGTTCCTTCCTTCTTCTTCTTCTTTTTTTAGTGTTTTTTTTTTCTCTTGTTGTTTTGTTGCCCCATTCTGGCGCGTCCTCGTCATTGCTTTTTTCCATGGCCTAAGAGATGCATTGTGCGTGACGTTCTCGCTGATGACCATAAAAATAAAAACCATTTGCTTCGCAATTAAGTGGCTCAGCTCGGCTCTCCCTGTCATTCTCTCTCTCTCTCTCTCTCTCTCTCTCTCGCTCTCTCTCGCTCTCTCTCTCTCTTTCTCCATTTCTCATGCGAAGATTATCAACCATAGCGAATGATGGATACGAGCAAGCAACTCACAATTTATACGAAATAACGCAAAATAACGTTCTTTCATCGCTTCGGAGCAAAACCATTTGTCAGCCGAACGAAATGAACATCAGTTCTTTGCCCACAAATTGGCATCGAGAGATGTGGATTGAAATTTTCATAGTTTTTTTCTTTCTTCTTCTTCTTCTTCTTCTTCAATATTCACATTTACGTTGCCCATCTCTCCATTGAGGGAGGAAACACAGACTGTTTTGATGGTGGCTGGGACGCCATTACTATCATTGGTAGCGAGACAACACATTACGTTTTCAAAATGTATTAAACGAAAAATTTATAATTTATTTTGAAACATATCAGATTTATTATCCATTCGATCACCGAATATATTGTGGCAACAAATATTCGCTATTAAATGTTTCGAATGAGAAGAAGAGAGTACAGTGACAAGTGCGAAGTTGTACACAAATATTGTGAAAAATTCGAATAAAATCAATCTCTTGTCGCTTTATGAGCTGATTTGATGTTATTGTTGGCCTATATACATTCAAATGTTTTATTCATTTTAGCATTTATTCACATGATTCTCAAATAGACACTTTCTTGTGCTATGACACCACAACCGCTCATCTCTAAAAATGAATAAATTTCAATTCAAAGAGGGAACGACCATGTAAAAATATGATGGAGTGAGGACAAGCCATATTATGGACAACTGAATAGGCTGCCGCTGAATGTCTGAATCAGCACAATTCACGTCAAACAGTAGTCATTTCATTAGCATAAATTGTTGTAATTAGAAAAGTTTTTTATTTTTGTTGACGAAGAAGAAGATATGATTTCCCCCAATATAGTGACACACTTGTCTACATGTGTGTCTATCTGCAAAAGGCGGTGGATCTGTTTGCCAAGCTTGAAATTAGAAATTAGAAAATAGAACAAAAAGAGAAAAGAATCTGACACACCAATTACTCGCCAAAATGAATATTGCAACCGCATTTTGTCTCACGAATTATAAGTGTCTTTCTCTGTTTTTATTTCAAATTGTGTTCTCTCCTGCTGCTGCCACTGTTGCTACTGCTGTTGGTGTTTTATTCAGTTGATTTTCTTTGTTTCCATTCCCTTCATTGTGTGCATGTTGACATCGTCATTCGATGTTGAATGGGTTTTTAGCTATTTAACTAAATAGTAAAATTTTGGTTCACAACACACGACTACCGACTCAATTCGAAGCATTCAAGCAGTATGAAATCGTTTTTGGAAAATACGTCAATTTTTATTCACTCTTTATTGTTAATGAGTTTTTTCCCCTTCGTCTTTTTCTCTCTTTCCCCATTTTGCTTTTGTTCTCTCTCTCTCTCTCTCTCTCCCGTAATTTCGAGTATATTTTCTTTTTTATGTGACATTTACTACGTTCCACTAGCAAATTGCTTTATTGTTTACATGATTTTCCATGTTGACATTTAACAACATAATTATATGTTAAAATTCTCTTTCTCATGTACATTGTACACTGGCCAAAATGGCGACGAGTAACAACAATCAACCGAATACAAAAAAAAATCACCTAATTCCCATTATCGAACGGATTCTTTTGTTCGAAATTTTTCCATCTCCATCACTCCTTCGTTCAATTGGCCTTTGTTTCGGTTTATCTCATTGCCTCAAATTTACACAATTCTAAATAATAATTTTCATTAAAATTATTTGGCCAATTTTTTAAACACAAAAATTACTTTGCCAGCCATATTTAAATTGTCATTCCATGGCAGAAAGTTATGTTATTCGAGATAACAACACGTTATTCCAATTTTATTGGAGTGTTATAAATTCATTTGGTTCATGTGACCATTTAGTCAATCATGATTATCGCATATTTACAAAAGAAAAACACAATACGCCGACATCGTCGAGACACAAACACACATATAAACATATACGAACCATGTATTCGTGACTTCGGAAAAACGTCATAATTAGAAAGTAAATTATCGAAACAACGACATGAGAAACAATCAAATTGTTATCAAAAGCAGAGCGAACATATTCAAAGTCACTCGAATCAACAACAACACATTCGATAAATATTTTTCGCTTTTACAGCAATTTTGCCCGGTGCGAAACGACAAAAGGAGAGAAAGCAAACGTTCGCTGGTTCGTTTGAACGAATGTTCGCACACAAAAAAACCATAGAATCAAATTTATGTGTGATTTGTCGGCATTGCAGCTGATTTATCAAATGCAAACAATTTCGATATAAATTCCAAAAATAAATGCGCATTAGAGAGACAGCTTTTGCCAGAGAACATTGGTCGTCAGTATGGTGATGAAAACATTTTCGTATATTCGCAACCATATAATCAAAGTCCAAGTGTAAAGCCTAATTTGCCATTTACAACTCGCATAAAATGCACAAAATAAATCGGCAAAATAAACGATGTTCTGCATAGTGTTCTGCTGTTAACCAATGACCATTATTTGCCCTGCAATGCACTACTGTAGATCCTAATAAAATATTTTCAGATTTTCTTCGAATCATCATGTAGCGTGCATTTGTTAAACTCATGTTTCCATTGAAATGAAAAAAAAAAATGTCCATAAAAATTGATTTCAGTTTGAATTGTCGAATTTTAAATGGAATTTAGTCAAAACCAGACAAAAGCATTGAAATCAAATGCATTTGCAATCTCATCAAAGTGATTGATCCACTGAAGTCAGTTGAATAAGTAAAAAAATGACATTTATAATTAAATGAAAATGCAATGCTTGAGAATGGCCATGATAACCACCATTATACAGTTTGTTTCATTTAGCAATGGCAAAATCATAAATATGTCATTGTTTCATATGATACGCTTAAATCAAAATTAATTGCTTGTATTTGGACAACAAGCAGAGTGCTCAATCATGTGTGTACTGTGATTTTCACTTGGGAATGACACTGTTGCGTGTGCTTGCGCGCGCTCCTTAGCACTCATTCTCATTCTTCGCTTTCAAGCTCATACACAACCCCGTTCAATCGTTCAAGAGAGAGAAATATATGCCGCTTGAATGCGACAAACTCCATGAGATATGGCAATTTTGTGTACAAATGAATTTACCAATAAAATTGAGACAATATAGAGATAACTATAAACAAGAGCCCCCATAACGGTTGCCACAGTATTATTTATTCGGTGTAAATTGGCCGAAAGAACGAATGAAATGGATCAAAACAAAAACAATTCGAGCCAAATCGATATCGAATGGGCGCGATGGTGTGCAAAGCCATTTTCATCTGGTAACAAGAGCAAGAACGAGAAAGAAAGAGAGAGAGAGAGAGAGAAAGAAAGAGAGGGGGGGGGGGGGTAGACAGAAGAAGGAGTGAGAGAAAAAACATGCCAAAAATTTGATATTATGATGAGGAAAAGTGCGTTGTATTATGTGAATTACAATTCTCAATGCAATTGCTGTGCAATTGAATGAATGGGAGAGCGCGCGCTCGCGCTCGCTTGTGAATTATATGGTGCGAATCACGTAATCAATTCAAATAATACAACATAAAATTTTGCAATTTACAATTTACATTTTCATTTTTATCGCATTTAAATAGAAAAGTGCCATGTTTTACATTGTATATTTGTGCATTGTGCATTGTGCCATGGCGTCATCGTCATCATCATCGTCATCATTATCATCATCATTGTCGTCGTCGTCGTCGTCGTCGTCGTCCCGTCGTCGTAATATTCGCGTGGGGCCGAAATGCAAAATACGCAATGGTTTATCACATGAGTTAAATGTTCGACCCACAATCGATATATTTGTAAGCAACATAATCACATTAAACAAAGCCCTCTTCTGAATAATAAACGATTTTCAATGGCGGCACATCGTTTAAAAAAGAAATCAATGTGAAAATTGAAACAAAAAACACTTTTGACAACCTAAATAAAAAAAAATAATAAAAATCAATGAGAAATAGCAATACTGGCAGAAGCGGCGACAGGTTGAGAAAAATAAATGAATTTTAATTTCTTTTTAAGCGAAAAATGGAATAGAGAAACAAGCCTTTCCCTTAATAATTTTGTTTGACTGAATTAATCAAGATATCCGCAGGAAAACAAACAAAACGTTCAAATGCCATCCAACGCATTTCATGCGAAATTCCAAAATACAGGAAATAAAAAGGATTCCACAACGGCAAATAATCTAAAACAGAAATCTCATCGCTATCGGTCTGTTGTCATGAACAGTTTTATTTATTTATTTTTTTTTTTTTCGAAAATTCGATGCACTCACTTTCGTTACCATTAACTAACCCCAACTTTCAATGCTCAACCATGAAATTAAATAATGAAAATGAAAATGAAAAAAATTTTGATGATGTTCATCATAATGATGTGGATAACAATAACATTAATATGTAGAAAATTTTTTACTACAATAGATTTAATTTACGTAAATATGAAACTATATTTTATTTATAACATGCATTTTATGCATTTAAGTGGTGGATCGAATATCCATTCACAAAAACAGTTTGTTTGCGTTTGAATATTGTACATTACATGTTGTACGAGTGTTGAACTATCGCCAAAGCGATACCAAATGCACGAGCAAAACTCGCATAACTCACAAAATTGATCAATGCTAGAGGAAAAATGGCACATTGTGAGAGAATAAAAGAAAGAAAAAATGAAACGCAGACAAAAAAAACGCGAAAATGAATACGGAAACCAAATAAATCGTCAAATATTATACGCGATGCACATAAAATTGCCGCCAATGTTATTAATAGTTTTAATGCAAAAATGATGTTTACGTAAATAATATTGATTGTGGAAAAAATTGAGACCACACCATAAAATACCGCAAAATTAAGATATAATCATAATTTATTTGATTATTCCAATCGCTGTTCGCGTGCGAAACGCATGCAATAAAAATGAACAACAAACATCGTGAGCAATTCGTCTCAAATCAAAAGAACATCTTTTTGTTGTTGTTGTTGTCTGAATTTCGGTCTCAAATTTCGTCCCACATGGAATGATGGAACTCGGTGAAATTTGGTGAAACCGGGGAGAGAGTGCGTTTCATAAGACATGTGTTAAAAAGAAACGAGTCTCCCATATGAACGCCACCTGTATAACGACGATACATAAATCAGTCTAAGATGCATGGCAAAATTAAAAAGATAAAAATAAAAATAAAAATAAAAAAAAGCACTTCAAATTAGAGCACTTATTTGTTTATGTGTTTGAGTAAGTAGAGTAATTGAAAATGAATTTTTTCTTATGTATATTTCACAAAATAATTGTAATTCATTGAACACTTCGAGTTTCTCACACTATTGATTACAATATGTGCTTTGTTATTGGTTGTCGGCCATGACAGCATTTTGGTTTGCCATGATAGTATTCATTGTTTTTGTTAAGTCTCCATTTTAACATCATACAGATGGCATACAATATGAATCACAGTGTCAAAAATCTCCACGCACGGTCTGGTTGCGTGAAACGATATAGAGTCAAAAAAAAGAAGGATGAGAGAAATGAAGATGGAGCGCGTATAATATCACTGACATTAAACATTTGAATTGACGTGTTGATGTGAACAAGCATTGTAATTCAAATTTGTTACCATCAAAGTATGAAATGCGACACATGTATACGCATGTTTAATTTATTTATAATTTTATAACATTATCTATTTTTGTTTTTTTCGAATTTTCATGTTTTGTTTACACACCGGAACCTAGGCAAAAATGCCGACTTTGTCCGACTCAATTTACATATTGACCCATTATAAAACGGAATGCGATACACACAAAACATCAGAGCACCAACAGCAATAGCACTATTTTTAGTTGTTTTTTTCTTTTCTTTTCATTTCTGCTTCATTGAGTTTGATCATTTGAATATGCATTTCCATGTAGAAATTCATCATTGAATGAGAGGATACATTTCAATTGAGTTGAAAAAAAAAAAAAAAAAAAACTAATGAGTTTTGTGGCTCAATTAAACTTTACATTAAATTCAATATAATGCAAAAACCTAAATCTAAAATTTTACTATCAGCCATTATCTGGCTCTCTCTCTTTCTCTCTTCAATTCTACATTTCTTTCGCTCTTAATGAAAATGAATGAAATGTGATTGGGGGAGTCTCAGGTGTGAACATACGAAATAAACGTTTACGATCGTTCATCGTTTGATCGTTTAAACTTTATGACAGCCATTTTTCTTCGGTTTTTATTTCTCGCACTATATGTGTGTGTATGTGGTTGTCGTTATTATTCGAACAGCGGCAATGCATCAACGATGAAACATATTTCATCAATGCTTTCGTCTGAGTAATTCGGCGCACAATTCTTTTGTTCCGTGCAGAATGACGCGTTGTCAGGGCCCCATTTTTATTAATATGGCCAGAGTAACAAAACACAAGTAATATGTCATGGATGCATTGAAATGGATGTTTGTGTGAGTGTGTGTTCATGGTTTGGCCGCTTCCATGTTTGTTGGCAAACGAAACACAACTGAACTAAATTTATTGTCATGATGCAGTCATAAAATTGCTAAACGGCTATTTATTTGTGCATTTTCGTTCCATTCTCTCTCCCCCTCTCCCTCCCTCATGGGGCAAAAAGTATAGTTCGCAGTTTGCTATTTTGACGCGTTAAGCGCACCGAGAACTCTGTGAACCAAAACCAAAAGTAAACTAAAAAAAATGGCAACATCGATTCCGATAAATGAGTGCATTTGACTGATTTTTGGCCTGATAACACCAGCTGCACGATGAAAATGCGAAACATCAATGCGTCACTTTGTGCTTTTTATTTGCTTATTTCGCTCCATCTGTCCGTCTGTTCGTCCTTTCATTCAGGCGGTGAAATGTATTCAACGGATGCTTTGTTTCAATGAACAGTGAACAATGAACACGTATGTGGAATACACATGAGCCAAAACGAAGAAGAGAAAATGAGCGAAAAAAAACGCAGTCGGCAATCTTTCAATGCGCAAGCAACCTGCAGCACAAGCAGTAAAAGACAATTATCTACATTTCACACTATCAATAAGTGTTTGGCTGAATTGAGCATAAACAAAACATTCAAAAATGCATTGGAGCCCCATTCAATGAAGTAGAGATAGATACGTGATGAGAAAAAAGCATCCAAACACACACACACAGCGCGCACACTGCACTCACAATTGACCAAAAGTCTTGGCAAAACGGTTGCCAAATGGCTTGTAAATTTCAATGAGGTGGTTTTTGATGCGATTTTCAACATTTTCGCGTTTCGATTCCAACAACCGCTTTTTTTATCTTTTTCTTCTTCCTCTTCATTCGCTTTCAGTTGTCTAAATGTTCGACATTGTTGACTCAAAATATGTGAAAAGTGCATGTGGTGATAATAGTTCCACTTTCAAAACCAATAACAGCCGCTAATGTTCTAACATTTGCTCTCTCTCTCTCTCTCTTTCTCTCTCTTTCTCTCTCTTTCTCTCTTGGCCTCCGTATCCCTCTCATTTTCTCTATCTCTTTCTGTGTATAGAAAAACACTCCGTGTGTTCATAAATGCTTTGCTGAACTGAATTCTTTTGTGTGGATTATATGATAGGATATGTGTTGGATTCGAATGTTCGGCGTTTCGAATGTGCCCATTGAAATAGCACTCAACATGGATTTATGCTTAGCAAACACATGTACAATCTTCGGTACTTGCCAAAAAATATTCTTCTCTATCTCTCTCTTATGCATTGTGTGTCAGCTTGCGTTGTTTTTCTATTCATTCGTATCAACAAAAAAAAGTGCGAACCGAGAAAACCAACTAAAATTGTATGACATCGCCATTCAGCTCAATTTCAACTGCTTAAATGAGTGAGTGAGTTAGTTCGGCCATTTCATTTTTCGCCTGTTCATGGTTGTTTTTCATCCACTCGAAATTTCACGTTGAAGATTTTGCATTGACTGTCCAATGTTTGCCGTCTAGTGGTTCGATTTTTTCCCGAGCTTTACATTCAATTTCATTATGCACCTATGCTTCCTGCATACAATTAAACAAACTGTCGGCTAATGCCGCGTCTCTCTCTCTCTCTCTCTCTCTCTCTCTATCTATGCATGTTTTCTATTCCTTTTTTCTCACTCAATCGTGTGTAGTGTTTGTTAAAATGCATTTACTTGAAATTGTTGTTTGTCAGTCGGAACACGTTTTACATCGACTGAATCTTTTACATAATCACTGAACGCCAAAATATACATTCAATTTTTGTTGGCCGTGTCGTTTTCATCATTTTTGGGATATTCTCGCAATCGTCGATTTTCACAACATTGCTGCTGTTTCTGCTTTTTTGGGGTTATTGTTTTTGTGCGCGTTTTTTTTCTCTCTCTCTCTCTCTCTCACTCTATGCCGCCCTTGATTATCGTTGACCAAACAGAGAATTTTCTTGTACAGTTTCAAATAATTCGACAGACGCACAATTGAACATACAATAATACACTTGCACACAACTAGTCAATTTCTGGACAATCGCCAAAATTAATTTGGCGTAATTCATGAGTTATTGCAAGTGCAAATGAAAATTAGCGTTTCATTCACAAAACCCGAATATCCAGAGCCAAACGACGGACAGAACATCCGAATCACACTCTCTCTCGCTCTCTGTCACTCTTTGTCGCTCTCTCTCTCTCTCTCTCTCTCTCTCTTTACACACACACATACATTGGCTAAATTGATACACTCTAACACATGCACACGTACAACGATAAACTCAACGGAAATATCGAAACGAATGAAAAAGTGTGTGTGTGAGTGTGTGTGAGTGTGTGTGTGTGAGAGAGAGAGAAAGAGCGACTGAACGGAAAGCAAAAAACGAATAGAAGAATTGAGTGAAAATGGGAATTTAACGAATTATGGTTGAAGTTAGTTTTCAGTGGTTGTGCATATATTTATCTCTCAACGCTTTGGCCATCACAATGAACGACCACCGTTGCAATTTCATAGTCATTTGTTCCATTGCGATGTAATACTAGACACAAACTAGTTGTCGCCATGTAGCCGAATGCTATGTACTCAATCAATTTTTTTTTCTTCTGTTGGGGTGTGCGCGAGCGTTGGCTCTCTTGCTCACTCACTCACTCTACCTCCCTCTCAGTCTCGCTTTGTTCGCATCGACGGAAATTAGCGAAAAAGTAAGAATGGCACACAGAATGCTTAAGCGCAATGAACGAAAGAAGAGAGTGGAGTTTGTAAGCGTGAATTTGTGAATTTTCGTTTGTTTTTCGGCACACACACAATGTGCATTTGTAATTGGAGCAGCGTAAATAGGTTCAAGTTGGTGTGTTTTTCGTCGCCACTGCTGCTGTTGCCTCTGCTGCTGCAATTTTTGTTATCCCTTTCCCGTTTTTGGCCATGTATAAGCTCGCAAATGAGCGCGTAATACATTACTCTATTTCAATTTTTCACTCTGAATTCCGATTTGCATGTTTGCATGGCATTTAAACAATATCCATGCATTTCGTTTCGATTTTATACTACACTTTACGAACACAATACACAGACAGACGCACATACAGACCCTCCCTGTGTAATTTGGTCGCTTTCTTTTATTTGAATTGTTGCTTTCCTTTGTAATCTCTCTTTCTCTCTTACTCTATCAGTATGTGTATCTGTGTTTTGCTCTCCTTCCACATTTTCCGTGTAATATGCATACGAATTGTGTACAAACACTTATTTCTGATAGTGTTCCTTTTTATAATTTTTCACAATGTTTTTTTTTTGCTCTCGTCAATGTTACAGACTTTTTGTGTGAACTGCCACCACATGCAAATCATAAATTTCAAACTTCATACTCTCTCGCTCTCTGCCTCTCCCTCCCTTCTCTCTGAGAACGAGCGAGAAAGAGAGAGAGAGAGAGAGAGAGAGAGAGAGAGAGAGAGAGAATCTCTTCAAAATAAGCATTGAGAGTTTATTTGAAGGCACGAACATAGTTTTGTTGGAGAACAAACCTTCCAAAAAATGAAAACTTGAAAACTTTCCATTATTATTGCATTATTATCATTTGGTTTGTGTAGTTAGCAAACAAATGATATCATGTAAGATGCATTGAACATGCGCTCGGTGGCTTTTCAAATTTGCGGCAAATGCCATAAAAATGATAACAACTCACTGACAATTCAAAACGAATGGCCATTGTTCTTGTTGGCCACAAATGTTCATTTAGTAGAGTGTGCTCATGAGTGCGTCACAGATATTTTTAATCATTTGCATACATGCATTCACAATGATAATGTGCGCGCCCAAAAACTTATTAAAGCGTTGATTTTAGCCCGGCCATTAAGCACACACACACACATATTCGCATTTTCCATTGAAAATGGAATCAATAAAAGTATCTCATAAACGAACCTAATTGTAATTAAATGCGCAATCAAAAGTTTTGAGATGCACACACACACAGATAGATAGATAGAGAGAGAGAGAGAGAGAGAGAGCTGGTTTGGGAAAACTGTTTTCAAACCATTTTTAACACACCATATTCATTGAACAAACAAAATTCACTCATAGAGTAAAGACAAACGGTGTCATCTCATTGCATTTGCTCACACCAAAGAAAAAAGTTTAGAAAAAAGACATTGAATCCACCAAACCCTTATAACAAATTGCACACGGACGAAGAAGTAATCATATTTATCAGTTTTTGTTTATGACAATACGCGTTCTGCAACGAATCGAGCAATAACAGCAATGATATCAGCAGTGGATTGATTTATAATCAACATGCAAAAAAACACACACTCTCTCTCTCTCTCTCTCTCTCTCTCTCTCGGATTTCACGATCTGGTGGATTTTCGATTTGGTTTGGATTTTCAGTTCGCATACACATAAAGTGAGATAAAATTATGGATGTTTTTGTGTTGACGACCATACGAATATATGTAAAAGCCATGAAAAAAAAAGCCATATTTTCCATCCCCAAACAGTATTTCAAATGCATTACCACATACACATACATAGTTCAAAACGGGTATGATTGAAACGATGAAAAAAAGTTCCATTTCGACGGAATATTTTATGCGAAACTAGTGCTTATTTTAATTTCAAAATAGAAAACCATCTTTTCCGCCCCTTTCCAAAACTCACAAACAATTCACTCTTTGTTACACATTCCGCGAATTATGATTCAGCAGTCATTTGCTTGACATTTAATGGCTTTAATAGTATCGCATAAAAATGATATTCGGCCATTTCGATGCTTGTGTATGTTTGTCTCCTGCCTCCACCCCCTTCTCCATGTTCATTGTCTCATTCAATTCAATCGTGTCTGTATAGCATTGTGTGTCATAAGTCATTTTTAAATTCATGAACTGCAATAAACTATCAATGCCACTAAATATGCGTCGGGGCCCCAAAAACTAATCATTTGAAATTGCAACCAAAACGCCGTCATTTAATTTTTGGACATCGAATTAAATCCATTTCACGATCATAAATATAGGCTTTTGAGTGAGTTTGTGTATTATGATTTTTGTTTTTCTTGTTTTGCCATTTTCTTTCGTTCCTTCTTGCTCATTCGGTTTGTTTGTTTTGTTTCGATGTTGGCATTGCGTTCCATTGTCCATTCAGCCTAATTGAAAAGTTGGCGCCAGTTTCGCTTTTTCATAGTTTTTTTTTCTTTTTGCAAAATGTCACACAAAAATTCAAAATGGATTTTCCAACCAAGTGAATTGCATAACAAATTCTCTATTTATTATAGATGTAGAGACAACTTGTTGTTGTTGACCGAGAGATAGAGAGAGAGATAGAGAGAGAGAGAGAGAGAGAGAGAAGAGAAAGAGAAAGAGAAAGAGACATGAAACTTCCATGGTACAATTTTTTATCTATCATTTGGTCGAACTAAATTAAATAGTAGTTGGAAAATTTATTTCTCAAATCCGAAACGATGAATGACAATGCTTTGATTATTGCAATGATTTGCATTCATTTGATTTCTAACAATGGTACATGTGTAAAATATCTCTATTAGTTTGATTGTATCTCGTTAAAATGAATTTAGTAAAAAATCCAACTCTTAGTTCCGACACTGCGACTCTATGCATATTTGTTGCTTTCGAAGTGTGCAATCGTGTGTTGTTTTATATGAATTTACAGAATGCGCACCAATTCCCTCTTACACAACTATAAGGAAAGAGATTCCAATTCTGAATAAATGAAAAAAACAAAATGAGCCACATATTTTCGCTGAATGTTACGTGGCATCAAACCAAAATCAAGGAGACGTCACGCAACAAGACAGTCAGTTGACGTTAATTTTTGAGTTAAGCTTGAGTCTCGCCTGTTGAACAACCCTCAATCGAAATGTGTATCCTCTTCTATTGCGAGAATGAAAGATAGAGAGAGAGAGATAGAGAGAGAGAGAGAGAGAGAGAGAGAGAGTGAGAGAGAGAGAAATAAAGCGAGAAAGATAAAGAGAAAAGGGAAAGGGATCGGAATTGTAAGTAACGAAAAAACTCAATGGCTCACAATGAGACGATATGGCGTATGGCGCAAATATCATTATAATGTAGAAAGTGCATGAAATAGCTTGGCTTCCAGCTGATACATACATATTTATGAAACATTCGACAATGCTGTGGAATGTAAAACACACAACAAACGTATGAAAAATGTGCAACTGTCGTTAGATGGCCACGCGCTCTATTGTAGCATTCTTATTGTTAAAACAAAAGAAAAAAGGAAACCTAAAAAGCCGACATACATTCAAGGGAAAAAACATTGTTTTTTTTTTAGAAAATTGACATTTTATTCATTTTACTCAATGGAAGAAAGAATTGATTTATCAAAACTTTGTAAAGTCGATTTGTAATCTAATATGTCAGCAATAATAAAAACTATCGTATGCGCTTGACTTCGGTGCACTTATGGTTATCAGTACCGTGACCAGTGGCAACGGAAAAAAAAAATGGGTTCATTGTGCGCAGCAGAAAAAAAAATCGTGACCATGAATCAAATGTCATTAGAACATATGTGTATGGAATTCTCAATTTAGAAACATAAAGCACTCAATGCGCATAAAATATGAGAGAAAATGGGGGAGAGGGAAAGAGAAAGCAAGAAGAAACAAGTGACAAATGTATCAAAATAGCGCGAATTACGAGCCTATTAGTTTGTTTGTTTTTGGTAGAGGCTAGAGTGAGAGACTGATGCTCTTTTTGAGTTGACGAAGCAAATGTTCGTTCTGCTTCGTTCGCGTTACGCACCTCTATTAATCCCATGACGATTTATTTCCATATAATGCACTTTTGGCACACAAAGTAATTAGGTTTTCACTCCCAAACACAGCCAAATGATATATCGGTGCAGAATGGGAACAAAACGAGTGTACCGGCGACGCACTAAGGCCCAAAACGACAACAAACGACAATGGCACAGACACGCGCAACCCAAATATCAAAGTGAAATCACATACGGGAAGAAAGAAAGAAAGAAAGAAAGAAAGAAAATCGAACAAAAAAAAAATACTCTGCAACCAAAAACACACACAGAACGACAGAGTGATTCTTTACACAAATTTAATATAGCAAACAAACGGAAAATTAGACGAAAATTGCAAAAGCAGAGAAATATTTTTCATGTCGTTTACAATTTGTCATGTGGTTTGCGTGCGGCGCAAAGCGACCGTTTTACCCAATTTCAATTTCCCATCCAAAACACACAGAGAAAAAAAGAGACACGTATGCACACGATTCAATGAAAATAATCAACTGTTTCGGCGACAAAATTCTACGGCATTATCTTCGATTTCAGTTGCTTAATTTCGAAATTTGAGTTTATTTCGTTTGCCTGGCAATTTCGTGCTGTTGTCATTGTTTTATTCATTCTTTTCTCTTTATCTTAATCAACTTCTTCTTCTTCTTCTTCTTGGTTTGCGTCAGTTTGTGGGGGATTTTCATTTTGGTTTCCACCTCGTGAGAAATCATTGCAAATGTACATTAAAATGTCGCCGATTATTCTTGTCATTATTCAATTTGAAGCGTTAAGGTAAAATTGTACCGCAGGGACAAAAAAAAAAAAAAAAAAAAACAAAAACAAAAAAAAAAACCGGCAACATCACAAGTTTCAGCGAATACCCGAGCAATGATCCTCTCTGATGCTCACATGAATTATTATTGTCGGATGCGTGCGTGTTCAAATGGGATACTTACACACAAAGTACAAGATGATGATGATGGCGATGATGATGATGATGATGATGATGAAGAGAAAGGAGGAGAAGAGAGAGGGAGAGAGAGAACAACACACCAAATACATATGAGAATAAATTTTCATTATAATATGTGTGTGCGTGTGAGTTGTTCAACATTTATTTTTTTTTTTTTTTTTTACTTTCGTTGTATTGAGTTTTTTTCGTTCTTAGTCTTGCCGAGACTGAATTGTGATTACATGAGCTCGTGAGACAAATATTTTAACCACGAATTCCATTGAAACGTACACCGTGTGTAATAAGCGAAACAACAACGAATGAAAATGAAAATGAGAGTGAGAGATAGAGCCTTTAATGCGGTTACTAAAATCAAAATGGAGATAAACGAGCACAATGGTGCAAAAACGTAAAATAGATTTACTTTGATTGCGATTAGTTTGGCATGTACAAAAGATTTGTCATGCATTATTTTCCTACGTATCGTGTGCACAATGTTGACTGCCTGGCTTTGCCGTTGCCGTTGCCGTTGTCGTCATTGTGTTGTCGTTCATCTCTCCGTTGTTGTTGTTGTTGATGGACGGAGATATTATAGCAAATTTGCTGCCGGCAATTTAAACGTAAATTTTCATCCAGCATATGAGGGGGTACACATCACCAAGATGATGAAAATGCTGTTTTCCTGTCATATATATACAGACGAAAGAAAAGATGAATTCCACTGATCGCAAAATAATTGAAAAAGTTTCAGTGTGTACGTGTGTGTATGTTACGCTATTCTTCTTCTTCTTCTTTCTACTTAACAAAATTCAGTCAGTCAGTCGGCTCATTGTGTTCAATTTCAATATAAAGATGAAATTAAGAAAAATTATCGGTTGCCGTGTAGTTTATGTAGTTTGAAACCAGGGAAAATGCAACCGTTTGCAGTTCATCATTGATTATGATGAAATCATACGCAAACACACGCTTATAGTCACGCGTTCACATCTCATTCCTACACATACATTCATAGTTCAAATCTCTTTCGGTTATGAAGAGACGAGAAAAAGTAGGAAAATGAAAAGATGAAAATCCATTTCGAATTTGCTCGGAACAAAAATCAAAAGCGAATTTATATGGAAATTGGTGTTCATCATCTGGTTTTGTCATATTCCATTTCCTTGCAACACAACAAACACCACACACGGGCGCAGATTTACGAAAAGTGATTTTTACAATTCAATATGATTTCATATGATGGCAGAACAATATGGGAAACAAATTCTCGCCCACTTTTAACTCATCGTCCAGCCAATTTCTTTCGGAATATTTAACTAATAATTGCTGTTGTCATGAGAAAGCCTCCTTCGCGCACACATTGATTTTCTCACTGTATGAAATGCATGTTTAGTCTTTTGTTGCTCAATTCAAATAATAACCAAATGTGTAATTTTCATTTCTTTCCAATATGACCATGAAATATTTAATGTTAAGTGAAATTCTCTTTGTTTTCCCCTCCATTCGAACTTGTTTGAATTCGAATTGTGTGCGAAAATTTTAAATTGCTTGTGATCAAATTCAACAAAGTGACGACAAGCGACAAATTTTCAGTCTTCAATACATAAACAATTTTTATCGTTTTTAGAATTTAAAATTGCACATTCATCTTTCAACTGTGTGTTGAAATCTGCAGTCCTTTTCTCAATAATCGCATGTCGCTTTAAAATGAAGAGAGAAAAAAAACAGTTGCACAAATGGAAATGGTTTGCATTGTTCCATATTTTCAATGTAGCGAAAAGGGAAACATAAGAGAAAATGGAAAAGAAAAAAAGAAAGAAAGAAAGAAAGAAATAAGAATGAAGAAAGTACAAAAACCGACATTGTCATTTTCAATGTATCAATTGTTTGCATTTCGAATGAGTGCTTTATATGGTTTTGAATGTATCGCGTTTTGTTTACCATTGTCACTAACCGTGCATTTATTGAAGATTTGCGTGTTTCATTTTCTTTAAATTCACTCTCTTACTGCTTGCGTTCGCTCGATTCATCGTTGTTATCGCTCTCTGTGCATTCTGTCACATTCCCTTGTTACATTCCATTCCATTCCATTCGATTCACATTGAACGATTTATTACATGGTACACAATGACATCTCTTCAGATTGTTCAATGAGCAGATGAAAGGAATCGAAGCACCCGCTGTGAGAAGTGGTTGTTGTGAAAATTGATTTGATGAGTAAATATACATGACGATTGCTCTATAGGAATGAGAAGGGAAAAAAAGGAAATGCAGTGGGAAAAATGGTAGACGAATGAACGCGAACATGAAAAGAACATGATCAACAAATTAAAATGTGGTCGATTTCTGTGTTGCAGTTTTTTTTTTTTCTTCCATTCTTCTTCTTCTTCATATTTCAGCACAAATAAACTCATAAATCGAGGAAAAATAGACGATTCATGAATCGGTTGAAAATTTGAGAGACACAATTGTGTTGCATTAATGAGAATATTGCATTTGTATCGAACCAAACGAGGGCGATCAAATATACCAATATTGTATTGGAGCCTACGAATTTAAAACAAAGGCCAAAATATCAAATGATGAATTGTTTGAGGCGATTTCAAACGCGCGCTTTGCACAATGAAAATCGGGGGGCCGCACAAAATGGGTCTGTTTCAATGGCAGGTTATTATCGATTTCAAACACCAGAACACATTTCAATTTCTTGCTCTTGCTCTTGCTCTTGCTTACATTTCTCATATATTCGCGTATGCCGTACACACCGAAGGCGAAGGCGATTCCATTTGTCGTTCTGGCTTGAGCAAATAGATCATTTTCATTTTCAATAAAATGCACTTCCGTGACATTTAACTTAATATGTTGTTTTGCCAGCTCTAAGCGTTTTGCTCTATCTTCATCTTGGTTTTATTACACACTCTCACTATCCTCCTACCTCGATCATGCTCTCTCTCTCTCTCTCTCTCTCTCTCTCTCTCTCTCTCTCTCTCTCTCTCTCTCTCTCTCCTCTCTTTCGAGAAACGATGGGGGGGGCCTTTTGGTAGCCGATTTATTTTGTGTATTTTCAATTTCGGCTGAAGAGCAATTTTGTGGTTTTGTCAATATTATTGAGATTGGGTTGAGAGATGCGGTGTGACGCATGTTGAAAACTTCATCATTGCCAGCCATTTTCGAAGTGATTTTATCTGTGATGCCATTTTCTTTCATTCGTGTCTATCTTTCTTTTCTCATTTTGCCAATGATTCTCGAAATCTTTGTTGTTGTTGTTTGACAGACTCTGGCTTACGTTTGACAATGTCTCGGAAATCAGTGATAAAATACCGAATATGAGTTAAAACGAAAAGCATTTCTTGCGACACAAACAAACCAACCGAATTGTTGGAATTTATTACACTTTACACATTGGCCACTGGTAAATGGTATTGCTTTTTGGTGGTTCAAGTGTTCAGTGTGATTCTATTTCATTCTGTATGTAATGTCGCGCACTTCCAGCTTTTCCTATGCGATTTCAGACAGAAAATACAGATCGAAATAGCAACATCTTATGTGACCAGCTAGATTTCTAGTACACAAAACAAGCAAAATCGAGAAAAAGAGAGACTGAGAGAGAGAGAGAGAGAGAGAGAGAGAGAGAGAGAGAGAGAGAGAGAGAAAGCGAGATTGAATCAGAATGTTGTGTCGTTGAGAAATGGAGCTATGTCGTTTGCGAGATTTGTTTGCGGTAAAGTAATTTTCGCTGATTGTTCCAGTCATGCAATCAAATAAACGTATGACAAGTCATTTGTGAACAAATATTATCTATCTATTTCTTTTATTTGCTGTGTAACACTTCTTCGTCTGGCCATTCGTTTGATTTCAGTTGTTTCTTCAAAATGGCAATGCCTTTTGTGAAATCACATTTTCCTGAAAATATCTCTCTCTTTCTCCCTATCTCTATCTCTATCTATATCTCAATCTCTCAATTTCAATCTGTATTTTTCTGTGCCTGATGAAATGTGCAAAGCGGTAGCTACTTGGTTGTGCTGGTGCAGAGAGAACAATTTTCATAGTCCACTAGGCAAACAATTCTTTGGCTTTGACGCATTGAACATTTGTTCAAATGTGTGCTTGTAGTTCATTCATGTGCATTTGAACAGAATGTCTTGCGCGATTCCGTTTCTTCTTCTTCTTCTTGTTTTTTCTTTTTCTCTTTCTCCTCTATTTTTTGTGTGTTCCGTGGCCCCATACCCATCAAAATTTGGTTCGATGTGTGTATGTGTATTAAAGTTAGCTTAAATAGCAAATCGATTTGTGCGCAAAGTTCATGGCATTGCCTTTCGAATAGAGAGATGCGGAAATGATGCGTGCATTTCATTTATCGACCAGGGTAAGATTGGGAGGAATGGAGCCTGGATCTCTGGATTCTGCTAATTTTTTTTTCTTTTCATTTCTTTTCTTCTTCAATTCCCATGGTCCGTTGCATCGATTTGCTCGGATTCCTTTCGCCCTGCATTTGTCTGTCACACACACATACTCTCTCTCTCTCTCTCTCTCTCTCTCTCTCTCTCTCTCTCTCTCTCTCTCTCTCTCTCTATCTCTCTCTCTGTGTGTGTGTGTTTGTGTGTGTTTTCGTCTATTTGATTTGCTTTAAGTATTTCTCTTTTGATTGGCGCGCTTACAACTAAGTGATGCCATTCACATACTTTCACTTCCTTGAGAAATGCAACACACAACAACGTGTCTATGACAATTTCCGTTCTGTTCAAAGCAGACATGCATTACAAATTGATTTGAAGCAGTTTTTTTCTCGCTTTCTCTTTTTCTCTCACTCCTTCTCCCTTTCTCACCCGTACTCTAACTTTTGTCATTTCTCATCCTATTTCAATTTTCATCTGTACCCTCCTCTCTTTTGTTATTCATTCCTATTTTTTCATCTTTTGCTGCATCAAATGTTTTTTTTTTTATTTCCATCGATAATATAAATTCGATCCTATTGAATAACTTCCAAAAACTATTTTTATTCTACACTTGGATGAAACCGAGAAGAAGCTTACTTGAATCATTTTTTCTTGCTCCTTTTCAATAATTCACACACACACACACACACACACACACACACACACACACACACACACACACACACACACACACACACACACACACACACACACACACACACGCGTACAAATGGATTTTTATCCAAATGAACTGACAGAATCATTTTCCCCATTTGGATAAAAAACCGACTTCCTTTTTATCTTATTTGACACATTTTTATTTTTCATTCGTTTTTGATATTCGCATCGAACATCAGAACAATCTTTTATTGCTTAACATGCTCTAATTCTAGTTCTCTTTTTATTTCAACCTATTTTATAATATTTAAAATGCAGATTCTGGAAGTGTGAACCATTTAATTCAATATTCTGAAGCCAAAATTGAGTATATTGATCTTTTGAATAAATAATTCAGACCATAAAATTTTTTTTATGCAATTTGAGCAAAGTTTTTATCATTTATTTTAAAGAAATAATTTGTTCATTTGGCAAATCGAATGCGTGCGCCAAAAAAATAAATTATCGAATTGGTTGAGTGCACATTGATAAGCCATTTGAATGAAGATTTCTATTTCAAAAATTATTAAATTGTCAATGTCATTGTATCATAAAAATCACGTACAAAATTAAAAAATAAAAAAAAAAAAACCAAAAAAACAAATGATACGAAATTAAATAGCAGCATTGAATAATGAAAACTGAAGTTGATAGTCAGAACAGATGATGTTCATTTAAGATTGGCTTATGACTTGATGCAAAAACAAAAATTATATGATTCTTGAATTTATTGTTTGTAAGTTCATCAACGGTGAAATACATTATTGTTCATAATCTTCTCTGTGTGTTGGTTTACAGCCGTACTTTTGTAGGCGTAAATACAAAAGAATGCGTACGAACAAAAGTAATTCGGTGGCAGCAAAAAAAAGGTTAAACACATTTGTTTTGTTTTCAACGACATTTTGTAATTGAAGCAACGCTAAAATGCGTTTGCCTCACTCATTTGTACGCACTCTAAAGAGAAAGCGTTTCAAACCAAATGCTAAATAATTTAGATGGAGATGGAGTGAGTATAAGAGAGTGTGAGAAAGAGATTGTGCGAGAAAAACACCGAAATTCCATAAAAAAGGACAATTTCAACACACATACAGAGAGAGAGGAAGAGAGAGAGAGAGAGAGAGAGAGAGAGAGAGACCGGGTGAACAACATAGTTGTGATGATGATAATATGAGTGCATTGCGAGGAAATTGAGGACTAAAAGCACCTTTAAACAACACCAACACCTCATAACGTCTCCGCATTTTCGCATTGTTATTGAACCATAAAAGCCGCCAATAATAAGCAAAAAAACAACTTTCTTTTTTGCTTTGCTTTGTTTTGTTTTGTTTTTACTAATCAGAATGCACGGTGTCGAAATGAAATGAAGGGAAAACGACAAACAAACTGAAATGGCTTGAGATAAAGAGTGAGAACGAGAGAAAAGAAACAATGAATGAAAATGTTAGAAAAGAGAGTAAGATCGGCATCAGTGACAAAAGGTCGTAAACAAAAACACACGGGATTCAGTGTCAAACAATAACCGAATAATAATCCGAAGTGGGAAAAAGAGAGGAAAAAGGTTAGCGAGAGCGAGTGAGATGTAGAGTAAAAGAAGTGACTCTATCTAACATATATATGTAACATAGAGAGAGAGAGAGAGAGAGAGAGAGAGAGAGAGAGAGAGAGAGAGAGAGAGAGAGTGAGTGAGTGAGAGAAAGAGAGAAAAGATGTAATGGGTCGCCGTAAAAATACGCAATGAACAATACGGTTACCAGAGCACCATAACAAAAAAGGGAGAAACATTCACTGAAAAGAGCACACAAAAGTTACCAACAATGAGCATAAAACAAAACACATGAAGGAAAAAGAAGAAGAAGAAGAAGAAGAGAACGAACAAAAATGATTCATATTTTGAAGAGAGAGAGAGGCAAAAGCATGAATTTCATGTGTTCCATAAGCAATGTGAAACACAATCAAAAGGAACAGAAAGAAAAACACAAAGAAATCTATGACTTCGTTCAGTTTGCGATATGTGTGAGCAACATATGATGATAATGAAGGAGAACGCAAACGGGAGTCAGGCATGTCACACATAAAACATTGCCAATGTCAATGAACTAGGCAAATAATATAGGCTCCGCGCGCAATGCTAGAGCCCAGTAATCAAAACCATGTGGAACCAACAGGCATCCACGCTCTATCTTCGGCATCATCGAGCTTTTTCTCATTCGAAACATAAGCTTTTGTATCAAATTCACATAACCGGTTACATATCACACAGCATAACGCACATTAAAACCCGTTGAAATGACTTCATTCCATTCAGCTCAATCACTCAGGTACTGAATATGCGGTTTTAATTTTTTTAATGCCTTTTGCCATTACGTCCATTGTGTTACACTCCATGCACAGACACACAGACACACATAATCATACAAAATATGAAGTTTGCACACATTTTTCCTATTTCGTTGTTTTTCTTAGCTAAATACCATGAAGATAACACAGATATGTTTAAACAATGAAAACCATGCGAAAATATAAACCGATGATAAAAATGCTCTTTAAATAAATGGAATATATATTGTTTTAGTTGAAAAAAGAAATCAAGTTTGTTTCTCTCTCTCTTCAACCGATTATCAACAATTTCAACATTTGCTACTTTTTCTCTTGATCTCATTCATTTGTGCGTTTATTCAGTGTTTGCGAGTCTCGGTTGATATGCCTCCAGTGGATGCTCTCCACCAAATCAAATAGAAAAATGTCATTCAGATTATGATGATGATGATGATGATGATGATGATGATGATTTCGTTGAAGATAGTGAATATGGACGTTTCAGCTTATAATCTCGTACGCGACTTTCTTTTTCAACTCGAACACTTTGTTTTCAACTCTAAATATCAGTTTATTCTTTTTTATCCTTACTTTTGACATCTGAATATACAGATTCAGATGAATTCGATTTTTTTTTCTATTTGGTTCCCTCCATGTGTCATAATGACAAGTTCAATTGAAGAGAAGCAATAGAGAGCGAGAGCAAGAGCGAGAGCAAGAGCGGAAGAGAGTAAAAAAATGCACGAAATAAAATAAAGATTGCACGCATTGGATATCCAACTCAATTATCCTTTCGGACAAATACTTCGATGGAGATTGGCATAGCCACAATTCAAAGTAACCCATCAACTGACCCGTAACGAAACATAAACAAACGAGTGAAAAAACAACAACAACAAAAGTAACAGCAGAGAAAAAAGAAGAAAGTGAAACGAATGGAAATGTTCATCTGATTGTCCTTGTCAATAACAACAAACAAATACCGGACGTGTTTGGACCAAAATAAGTCACATTCATTTCGGCTGCTTTGTATGTTGGCACGAGTTAAAAATTACAGTTAAAGAAAAACCGTCGAGAAAAAGAGGAAAAGAAAATTTGTGAGAAAAAGAAAGGGTGAGTTCGCTCGATACGCTTTCAAACTGGGGAATATTTATCACACGTGCACAGATTGAAACGAGTCACATTTTCTCTCTCTCTCTCTCTCTCTCTCTCTCTCTCTCTCTCTCTCTCTCTCCTCTCTCGTAGCATAAAAGAGTTATGGGTTTTTTTTGTGTGTATTTTCCTCAATTTTACGGGTTTTTATTATGGTTTCGCCGGTATTATATTCATCGAGTCAATAATGAAAATGAGCCACCATCATTGTGAGTCAGAGTGAGTGAGAGGGCCATTGTTTGGTGTGAATTACTTGATTAAATACGACGCTTCTATGATATCATATGAAATGCACACCCACAAACCATTTTTCCATCATTTCTATCTCACGAAAATTGCGTCTCCATTACACACATTTGGATTTTTGCGATTCCGTTCAGTTTTACTTTTCATTGTTGATGCTATGCTGATGCTCTTGTGCATCTCTTTTGCCATTCGCACATTCACCATTCACCATTCGCCATTCGTCTTCTTACACTTCACAACTCGTTTTACACACAAATTCACACTCGGTTTCTCTCTTTCCCTTTCGTCGTCTCTCATAAACTTTAAGCTGATTATTATTATTATTGTACACATCCGTTTACTCATGCGGCATAATAGCATAGTGATTAGGTGATATTTATGGGTGCAACTTATAATAATTTTTCATCTTCAATTTTTCTGTTCATTTCTTTTTCTTTCCCTCTTCTTTCCACCATATTTCATGCTGATTCTAATGTGCTTTCTATCGTTTATTTTCATCTTACTCTTACCTTCCCTCTCAAATCGAAATTTTTCATTCTTTTCTCTCTCTCTCGCTCCCTCTCTCTCTCTATCTATCTATCCCTCTCTCTTTCGTCTCCTCACGGAAATGTTGATTGTTTCAACAAGCTGCCGTTAAATGTTTAGTCTCCAAATGAAAAGTGTGTGGCTTTGCCTCACACACACACATAAAATCGCCAAAGATATTATATTTTAAAATGTTCAAAGTGATAAAAAGAGCGAAGTAATAAATAATAATTGTGTGGTCGTTAAGCTGTGAAAAAATGGATTTATGACATTTAATTGTTTTTTTTCTCTCTGTGCCATCCTTATCGTCGGTTAATTTTTATTGTCTGGCATTGAAGACAAAAGTGACGATCGATTGCCCGAACATAATGCACTTTTGTTCAATTCTTTTGAATGACGTTCAAAATGAAAACGAAAAGAAGTTTCTATTTGTCTGATTATTTATTAAATTTTCAGATGGAGCATATTGGTAAATTTGAACAAATCGCGAAATGTTCTCTTTTTCATCTTATTATTTGTCTATAGCATACTGCTAATACTACTTGAGAATTTTATTTTTCTCCTTTTTTCAATGAATACATTCTATTGCAGATGCGATTTGATTGCAAACCGAAAATACTCACATAAAATCATCGTGAAGCCGAACTGGTGAAATGAGAAACAGAGATAATGATAGAGAGAGAGAGAGAGAGAGAGAGAGAGAGAGAGAGAGAGAGAGAGAGAGAGAAAAAATGAATGAAAAATTTATGGTGCAAGTTCAGACGATAAGTATTTGTTAGAGTTTCAGTTAAGTGTGCGACTGTGTGTGTGTGTGTGTGTGTGTGTGTGTGTGTGTGTGTGCTTATTTGTTGATGATGGAATTCGCCACTGAAAACTGGTGTATGGCCAAACAAGAATTCCTTTTCCTCTTCACTCATTATTATTATTTCGGCTGTGTGTGGACCCTATTATCGGCGATAACATTGCACGTCTCTGCAAAGTCAGAAAATCCAAATTGGAATCCATATCGAAGGCAACATGTATTTACTCTCTTCTCTGTTTCTCACTACTCACTTTCGTTTTCAGTTTTGCTCTCATTCTCGGTGGTGCGTTTTTCCTCTTATTGCGCTCAATTTATAATGATTATGCAACCAGAGAGAATTGCTAAATGTAAGTTTTCACCCATTTTTTCCCACTTGAGATAGAGCAGAACTTCTCTTGATTCTCTCTTTCACTCTTTACCTCTCTGCTCTCACTCACTCACTCTCTCTCTCTCTCTCTCTCTCTCTCTCTCTCTGTCTGTCTGTCTGTCTGTCTTTTCGCAAGACGAAACGACAATTGCCAAATGTGTTTGATGCTGCGAAATGAATTATGCTAAATATCATGTGGTAATGCTGTGTGTAAATACATTCCTGGTGTACGATTTTTGGAATTTAAAATTTAAAACTGGCGAGCATGCTTTTTTGCCTCTAAAATCTAAATCTCTATCTAAATCTTCTCTCTTGCTCACTCCCTTTTTCTCTCTCTTCATTTCCCTCTATCTCGGTCCCGGTATCTGTACTTTTTTCTCAATTCAATTCGATTCGTTTGCTTTTCGTACACTTACCGCCAATACATAACCACCCACACACCCACATACTCACACACATATAATAACAATAATAATATAATATAATATTTGTATCGGATGTTCTATTCTAACTGTGACCGAGTTCCCTTTGTGTATTTAAATGAAATGGCACATCGAAAAGAATTGCTCATTTGCATAAAATATAAATTAAATTACATGTTCGTTGTTCATTCGTTGCGTTTGCAAATGGAAAATCCCAAATGTGTTGCGTGCACAGCGAACCAAGTAGTAGATACACTCCACACAGCTCACTTGAAATCTACATTATAGGGTGTGTGCAAGAAAAATGTCGATTTTTTGGGTGAAAAGAAACATTTATTTCATAAATGAATGAATCAGTAAATTAACCAATATATTCCCCATCGTTAGCTATGACTTCACGCCATCTTTCAGGAAGTTTGTGGATTCCGCGGCGAAAGAATTCCTCATCTTTTGAAGCTATCCAATCAGCGACCCATTTTTGTATTTCTTCAAAGTTTTTAAAGCGTACATCGGCCAGGTCAATTTGCATTGATCGAAACAAATAGTAATCCGAAGGAGCAAGGTCTGGAAAGTACGCGGGTTGATCAAGCTGATCCCAACCGAAGTGTTCTTTCTTTTTTTTAACGATCTTTGTACGATGTGGCTTGGCATTATCATCGTGAAAAAAAACTTTGTCTTGTTTAGTCGCTATTCGTGGATATTTCACCTTCAATGCTTGCTCCATTTTGATCAATTGTTGTTGGTAGCGTCTACCATCAACCGTTTGGCCAGGTTTTAGCAGCTCATAATACACGACACCTCTCTGATCCCACCAAATGCACAGCATAACCTTTTGGCAATGAATTTCTGGTTTTGGCTGCGAAATTCCCGGTTGGCATGGATCAACATACGCTACTTTACGTTTGGGATTGTCGTAATAGATACATTTTTCATCGCCAGTAACAATTTGACTCAAGAAACTGCGTTTTTTGTGCTCAGCAAGATGTTTTTTGCATGTTTCCATTCGTGCTCTGAGTTGATTTTCGTTCAATTGATGTGGCACCCATTTTCCCAGCTTTCGAATCTTTCTCATTGCATGCAAATGTCTAGAAATGGTTGCTCGGTCAACATTCAATTCTATTGCAAGTTCTTTTTGCGTTTGACAAGGATTTTCATCCAATAATGCTTGCAAATCCGCCTCTTCAACTTTTTTTGGCCCGCCTGGGCGCTCTTTGTCTTCCACGTCAAAATCACCACTTTTGAATTTCGCAAACCATCGTTCACAAGTTTTTTGAGTTGGAGCATGTTCATCGTAAGCTTCTACTAACAAACGATAACTTTCAACAGCGGTTTTCTTCAAATGAAAGAAGGTTATTGAAGTTCCCCGCAAAACCACTTTTTCAGGCACGAATTTCGACATTTTTGAAGCAAAAAAGATCTTTGTTGTTTACACTTCAGCAAAATGATATATACTGAAATTTATAGCGTAATGACAGACAAAAAAAAAGAAAATGGCCGCGGTGTGCTCCGATGTACACAGCGTTAGTTACGCCATCTGTTATCTAAATCGACATTTTTCTTGCACACACCCAATAAACGAGTGTACGGACGAACGAACGAATGATGTATGCGTTCGTACGTGAGTGAGTGAGTGAGTGTGTGTGTATGTTTATGGATAAAGAGGTGCTCCATAAAAGGTTTGCGATGCGATTGTGGCGAAAAAAGAAAGTAAACGATACTGATTCTGCTGCCCGTTAGGCCGCCCGCATACTCGATATTCATCCTTGTTATCCAACTTTTTTTCTTCTTTCATTTTTTCTGCTTCTTCTTTTTCTTTTTTTTTTTTTTGTTCATCTAATTCCATGTAAATTTCAAATATATGATCAAAAGTTTCATTCTTCACTCACACCTTATTTTTTTCTTTGTCTGAATCATATGTATAAGCGAATCTTTTTCTCTGTCTCCTTCTCCCGCTCTCTCCCTCTCTCTCCTTTTCTCTGAAGATGAATTCTCGTCGCATTCTTTCACCCCGAAAAATAAAAGATAATTTCTTTTTGCCTTAGAACATTCACTGCAGCCTTTACCGATATCGATTTTAATGTCTCCTTCGCAAAAGATTCAACATAAACTACAGTAACACAAACACATAAGAGGGGGAGAGAAATAGAGAGAACACACACGATATGCTTAGTATGAACATCATTTTCTCAAAGGGATGCATACAAAGTGCGAGTTCCAAAAACTCAAAGTTACCTAGAATCCATATATAAAATATACACAGAATTGCGAATGGGATTCTGAATGAATAAAAGGAGAAAGAAATGTTGCATCAGAAGCCGAGTAGAAATAACAATAAAATGAAACTAAATCCATATGCAATGGCTTGTTCACAATCACAACATGAAAACACACACGAACAAACGAACACCAGCACTGAAAAAAAGGGAAGATTGCAGAGAATAAAACGAAAATCGAGTGAAGTGCGACAGAAGCAGATAGAGAAACACTGAAAAGTAAATATATTGCGAATAAAACCAAAACATTCAGTAATATTCGGTTAGATAAAATTTATCACAAAGTTTTTTAATTGTCCACAGTTTGAATTGTATTTGCAGAACCAAATGCAGTTGTTGAGCATATTTCATTATTATTTTATATTCAACCGCAACTGCCTCTCATCCAAATATCGAACAGCTCATACACGGGCAGAGAGAAACAGAAAGTGAAAGAGAGAGCGAGAGATGGGCCGGAGACGAGGGCGAACACGTCGAGAGGCAATGTGTATGGAAAAAATATTTCATTTGGTTTCAGTTCAGAATACGGATGTTTTTTCCATCAGTTTTTTTTTGCTTTTTTTTTTTTTTTTTGTTGTCTTTTGAAAAATAAAAAAATGAAAGATAGAAAAACGGAAAAGGAGATAGAGAGAAATAGAGACAAGAGATTGTGCCACAACGCAAACTACGACGATGATGTTGTTGATGGTATGGATGAAAGTCGTAAAATCGTGCATTTTATGAAAGTTGCTTTGGTGTAAATAATTATGTCTCTTACGTTGTCATCTCTTTCGCTTTAGAAAATTATATTCCCTCTTTTGTGGGTTTGTTTCATAAACAATAAAAACGCTATGCGAATTCTGGCAGTAGCTGGTTGCTGTTGCCTGGGCAAAACAACGATGATGTCATGAACGTTACCAAATTACCGACAAACCAAACCCTAGACCAAACCAAAGAATTTCGCTTTTTCTCTCTCACTCTCTCTCTCTCTCTCTTTCGGTCTAATTTTCGATTTCTTTTCCCTCAGAATATTCATCACCATCAACCAACTATGAATATCTTTTTACTCAAGCTTGAATTTCTTATCGCTAACTATAAATTAAATTGCATCCAAGACGCGTTCTTCACATTGCTTCTTCCATTGCAATTCGAAACTGTTGTAATGGTATTTTTGGCGCGAATATCATTTCTATGTTTCTTTTCATCTCATCTCTTCTCAAGAATTTTGCTACAATTTTTAAATTACAAGCCAAGATAACACAAAATTGGCAAAATAATGTATTTTGTCGTTTTGAACACCATACAGATCAAAATGTTAGCTGCTCAACCATTTTTCTCAATTCTTGAAAACAGACACACACACAAAACTATACACGTTTTATCCATTTTAAATTTTGATCAACAACTACAATCCAAGCTAAACTGTCGATATAAATGTTAAAATCTATTTCAAATGGTTTGTAAAACGTTCTGTTTTTAATCTCGCTGGAATTGCAAAATTAGAGCCAAACAATTCTGACTCAAAACTTCTGAGTGAGAAATTTGCAAATTTCCATAAATATTTTTCCTTCAAGTATTACGTAAACGAAATCGGACCAATTTATAAATAATAGAACGAATTTTAAAGAGCAATTTAATTCTATGTCAAATGTCATAAAGCCAATAGTTGAAAGGCTTTCAATGCAAGCGAATTGTAAAAATGTTCAAAAAAAATCGATGGACACATAAACAAAGAGAACATTTCCAGAGAAAATCTTGTACATATCCATTTTCACTTGATTCAACTTTACATAGAGTCAAATATTTTTAGCATTTTCCACGGAGAATTCATTCAACGAATTTTCGTGCTCGATTTCATGTCTTTGTATGTTTTTTTTAATGTTTTATGCTGCCATTCACCTTCTGTTATTTTGTCATCGCTTTTTTTTCTCTTTGGCCCAGATACAACTAAGAAATATTAATGTGAAATACGTTTGGTGTGTTTAATGGTACCCAAGCCTATAATTGATGCAACACGACGATCTATCTCAAGAGCCCACTACGAGGAATACCATGAGCATATTTCCCATTGTTTAATGCATAAAAATGTCAATTGAAATATGGCGTCATAATTTCAAAATAAAAACCATTTGGCCTTGGTTTGAATGTTAGAAAAATATCAAATTAGCTGAAAAGTGCCCGCTTTTTCCGCAAAAGAACGCTTTTTTAAAAAACCACTCAAAATTTCTATATTTTTTATGCATATTGTTAGGCAAAAAATAAAAGAGAGAGAGAGAGAGAGAGAGAGAGAGAGAGAGAGAGGGAGAAAGGGAATGAAGAAGAAGAAAGAGTACAAATGTGAGTAACGAGTACACAGATGCATTCTTGAAGCTGCAATTGCATAAAATGAGTGTTCATCATGGATTTGCATAAGTAAATTTGTGCGAATACTTTTGGTGTATGGCATTTGGCGTGGTTCTAATTATGTGTACGAAAATATTTGAATGTTGCAAAAGGTCGGTAGCCTGCAAATATTGCATTCATAACTGTTGACTGGTTTGCTGATGAGTAAATTTATGTTTTTCGCACCGATAATTCTCAAACGGCAAGTCATCTGTTTTACTTAGAAATACGGATGGCTGGCGCCATCTGTCGTTTTACTGTTTATTTCGTTGGTTCCGTTAAATATTCATTGTTTGAACAAAAAAGTAATGTTAAAAAAAGACGAAACAAAAAAATACATGCAAGCCAAAAATATGCTCAGCAATGACAAAATCGCACGCTACCAACACCAAACAATTCCATATTATTATCTAAAAAAAGACGCCATTCTCATAAATACTTGGCTTGGTAACAAGAAACATGAAACAAGACTCAACTCAAACAACTGGTGGCCACGCAATTTCACTGTGCGAACGAATAAAATATAACAACAACAACAGCAAAACCCGCTGAAACAAATAGCATGAGAAAGGATAAGGATGAAGCGTAACGAGGGAGAGTGCATATCAAAAACAAATCACACAGCATGTGATTTTTATATCGAAATGTAAACAGTGTTATTAATAATTTTCGCGACTCATTTTTCGGCCGCCTGAACACCGGGCTCTCGATCTCATAGCTCACATACATACAAACGGTGCACGCACATAAATTGACCAAAAAAAAATGATTCACCGCGTGAAATGAACGAAAGCAGACAGACAGACAGACATAGAAAGCAATATCATAAACATATAAAATGGTCATTTAATTGTTGTTATTTGTCAACAAGAAAATATTGGACCGAGAACGCAACCAACGTCCCGTTCTCCATTCATTTATGAAATGGGTTTTCCGCAAAATCATTGTAAATGCCTTTTTAACGATCAACTCAAATGAAACAGAGCAAAATAACAACAACAACAACAAAAGAGAAAAAAATGCCACCCATGAAATAGGCACAAATGGGAACATTCAATCGGTTCTTCTTCCGCATGCACAGCAACCGAACAACAACAAAAAAACTAAGGTCAAAATGCACGCAGCTAGTTAATCAATGCAAACGCAGACTCAAATGAGAGTAACATTCATTTTTCGCTCTTCTGGGCCATCTCTTTCTCTCCCTCTTTCTCTATCTCTTTTTCCCTTCAAGTTTACAAAATATAAATATTTAGCGTTGGCTCAAAATGGGGAAAAAAGAGGAAAACCAACAACAGCGGAATGAATGCATTTTGTCGACGCAATAAAAATGCAAATTCAATGTTATAAAATTTGATGATGTTTATTTGCTCGTTTGAAAAATTCAACGCACAAAGCACGACAACGCATTATGCAAAATGAATGGAGCCATTTCAAAATGTGTATAGCGTATTTCGGTTTGTTTGTTGAATCCCATTTTGGCAAATTGATTTCCACCTTTTTCTCTCTTGTTTCATGTAAATAAAAATAAATGTTGAATTGTGTGTGCTTTGAGGCCTATGAAATTTGCTATGATTTATTTTTATGATGAGTATATGCAATCGGCATTTATCGTAATATTGCAAATAGACAAAAGTCGACAAAAATCATTCAAGTCATATGAGAAGTCATGAATACAAAAACATGAACTCATAACCGCGAACATTTTTAAGCAAACAATCTCTCTCTCTCTCTCACTCTCTCTTTGTTTATATTTCTCACATTTTCGTTACGACAACAATTTCACATTCATGAAAATTAAAAGCATCGAGAAAAGTACAAGAGAAAAACAAGTACACACACACACACACACACACAAATAACTTTCTATCATTCAATGAAAAGAGAAGAGAAGAGAAAGAAGGAATAATCAAAAGAAAGGCAGAAGAAAAAAGAATGAAAGAGCGTCGTACCGAGATAGAGAGAGAGAGAGAGAGAGAGAGAGAGAGAGAGAGAGAGAGAGAGAGAGAGAGAGAGAGAGAGATAGTAAAAGAGAGTGGAAAAAGTAACCGTCGTTTGAACTTAAAGAAAAACAATACAAAGTGCATAAAAGTAAAGGCTGACTGTGATTACACTCATAACTAAGATTGTTTATTTATGTTCGTTCGGAAAAAAACGAGAGAAAGAAAGGAATGTTGTCATTCACTTGATATACGCTTGATAGAATAAACATTGTAGGCATCATCTCTTCGGCAAAATGAAAAATTATTTTTTAGGGAAAAAACCGCCAAACATACACTCACACATACACTCACACATACAAACACCGTTGTTTTATATACTATCATGCCCTCTGAGAAAATGAAGAGAGCGAAAAAAAGAACTCATCGAATACAAGTGTATGTAACGATACGACCTTCAAATTTTGGTTGCTAGGCCATTTTACTTGAGTTCGTAATTGAGTCACAGAGTCATTAGACATATTACCACGTATAAGACGTGTCTCCCTCTTTTCCTCTCCTTTCCTCTCCTTCCCTCAATCTTCTTCCTTTCTCTCTATACCTCTTTTCGAGTTCTTTTGCTTTTTTCACTCTCATCTTACACACATTTTATGCGCCGCCAACTTGAAACAAGAAATAAAGAGAAAAAAACAAAAAATTTGCCCCAGTCAGAAAAAGTACAAACGAAGAGCAGTATCAGAACATAGAAAAAAAATAGCACAATAAATTTCAAAGAAAAAGACGTTTCCTTTGTTTTTGTTCTTGTCGGTAATATTTCATAACCAGTGACACACATTCAACGCATCACAAAAAACAACATAAACTGCAAAAGAAGTTTCGATTTTTTTCTCTTCTTCTTCGTTCTCGAATCGCGAACGTGCCAAATCAAAACACGTCCAAAGCATAACGTACACATACGTCGATCGAACAAACGAAAATAAAAGCGTAAGAGAAAGAAATAGAGAGAGAGAGAGAGAGAGAGAGAGAGAGAAGGCATAAAATGCACAAAAAAGCAGTAGCGGAACATGCGTCGCACTCGATTCGCTGTTTATTATTTGTCTTCAAGATGTTTTGTAATACGACTACAAAAGTTTTTCCATTGTGTTGTTTTTCTTTTTCAGCGATTTTAGAAAATGTTCTAACGAAACGAAAAGTCGCATCAGTTTCAATTTCGTGAAAATATGCGCCAAAGAAATTAAACAGATTTTTGAATGCAAAACAAGACACAACACCGTTATACGCTTAATTCGAATTTGCAATTCATTTCTATGAAACGACAACTCGCATTCCTTTCTCCATTTTAATTTTCAATTTTATAATTTGAGTTTATTTATTCAATTTTTTTTTTTTCGCCAAAATATTTAGTTTGCTTATTTTTGCACAATATCTTGCCACATTTTCGTCGAAAATAAAAAGAAACATTTTGCTAATGACTTCAACACCCGATGATTTTGCAGTCTGTTTTCTTTTAACTTTTATGTGTGTTTCATGCATGGGACGATGTGCGCTCATCAGAACTAGCAAACTAGCAGAAAATGAGTACTTTTTGAGTTGGTGGAAATCCCCTTGATTTCATGTCGTTTATTTTCAATGAACGTGTGTATGCGTGATGAAAACATGTAAAACAACGCGACAAAACTTAAGCAATCGCATTATGTCGACAATAATGACAATTATCTTCTTAGTGCAGATAGCACAGATAGCACAGTTAAGACTGTCACTCAGCCAAAAGCTTTGCACACAATACGATTGGGGTTTTCTTCTTTACATAGTGCCAGGAATAAAATTTAGATTTTCAAAGTAATTTTTCTCTCTTTCTCTCTCTCTCTCTCTCTCCGGACCGAGCCCGAATGAACGCGAACATTAAAATTGGAATTGCTTTGAACTCGAACTGTCCGAGTTCGGTTCGTGAACAGCTCTACTCTTTACCCCTTTCCCTCTTTACTCTCTCTTTCTATCGTTTTTTCGAAACAATTTTCAAAAGAAAGAAAAGGAGAATAAAGTCGAGTTCTGATGTTACAAATTGATATGTTGAATGCGATACTATAAAACTGACCGAAGCAGGTTTTGTGTATTTTTTTTTTTTTTTTTAGATAAAATGGCAATCGTTTACGAAATACAAGCAATCTTAATTTTTCATTTTTACACGAAGACAAAACTTTACTTTTGTTATATAATCACAGTTTTCTTAAAATAAGGAATCGAATAAAAGTGAAGCCGACCAAAAAATAAAACCACAATAGCAGACGCACGCAAATATCCTGTCGATCGTCTAAGTTTTTGTAAAATGTTGGTGCTCTGGTTTTAGTGTGTTGTATTTAATTGATTGAAAAGCTTCGACCACTTTGTTTTGATAATGTGTTTTTTCCCCTAGAAAATTGATGATTACAACCGTAATTATTTCTATAGCAAAAAAAATATTTTTTCCGAGTTTTAATTCGTTTCGAACTGCATTGAAAATATGGATTATGATGCAGTAGCAAGTGGAAATTTTGTGTGATACTGGCGTGTCGGACATAAAATGGAATGAGTAGAATGTGAATGATTATTGTTGAAAAGTAAACAAAAACCTATATACATATGCATGCAATAAAAAATGCGCAAACAAAAAGCGGGAAAATATGGAAAATCGAAAAGGAGCAAGCGTTGCATTTCTAAATGCATTTTAACAAGATAGAATGGCCGAAAGGAACAATACCGCATAATTTCGAAAGCAATTGAATGGCCAACAATAGGCCATCAGTTTTGGGCTAGGGGAATTGATCTATTCGCAAATAACCTCATTCGCTTATAATGGATTCAAAATTTTATTTATATGAACCATTCGCAAAATATTCGCATAATTTGTTAAAATTCGACTCAGTATGGCGGCCTAATATTCTCATACAACAGAATCAAGTATTGCAAATGACTCAAGGTTTTTGCAAATAGCTTCGTTTTTTGCGAATATTCTGCGAATATATTGGCCCGCCATTTGCAATTTTCTCCGCCATATGCGAATATATTTGCAAAAAAATTCGCACATTATTTACATATTCGCATCTATTTGAATGACATCCAAACCCCTAGGTTTTGGGACTGGCTTTTAGACCCTTTTTTTGTTTTTTTATTGTTTTAAACCATTTATATGCTGGTTTCTCACTCACTCTGTTACTCTGCAATGTACATTACTCAACGATATTTTTTTTTTTTTTTTTGGTTTTTCTGTTTTGCTTTGCTTTTGCTTTTGTTCCAGCCATTAAATAACATTTCCTTTCACCTTTTTTACCGCTGCATGTTTGCACACATGCACCCCATCAACACATATTTGCGGTTTGGTTGTATAAATGTTTCCTCTGTTTTTATGACAGATCACGAAAAAATCAAAATGCCAGACTGACCGAATAGGCACGCAAAGTAAACCAACCAGATGGATGATGAAACATTCGACCAAATGTACAAATAGAGAGAGAGAGAGAGAGAGAGAGAGAGAGAGAGAGAGAGAAACCCAAACGAAATGTCCAAATGAAAATTGGTTTCACATGTTCATCTGTGAAGCAACATGTTCCGTTACCTGCACTTTCTGTTCATGACTCGAAACATATTTGACAGTGTTACTGCCGTAATTTTTTCTTTCCCTCTCCTTGTCTCTCTTTATATCTTCACTTGGTATGATTGTGATACTTGCGCGCGATGATGTTTTCTAGTTTGATAGTCAAAACAAAGCAAACGATGTTTATAAATGACAGAAAAAAACCAAGCAAAACTACCTACACGTACTTCCACTGGAAGCTATTATTCATTATTGTGTGCTGAGTTGCATGATCAACCGGAGCATTTTTCGTCGTTTTCAATGTATTTTCGATATTATTTTTTCATTCTCTTTCCCTTTTTGCTACTCAAATACTACTTCATCGCGAATCCCAAACATCATTGTTGCCGAAATCGAAATTGAACTGGTTGATCAATCAACACTATCATCATCATCATCATTATTATTATCGCCAGTCTCAAGACTCAAGACTCAGGAAATAATCGTAAATTGTGTTGATACAAGCAAAACTAGTCGAATGTGTGTTGAGCCAGCGTGGGGACCAAAAAGGCGGCATTGCTTATAAAAATGAATCTTTGTGCACTTTGACCAATTTTACGATCCCGACCAACGCAGCTTTTTCTACCCCAAACTCTCGAAATACATTGACTTTTCCCGTCAGCAAACAATTTATTGGCTAACAAACATAAATGAACTGACGATAATTTTGTTGTCCATCATCAACGAAATCCATGCGAAATGACGTAACGACTTTGCTCTCGTCGATTTTTATGGACTTGTCAGCGCGAATGGAGATGACAAACGTGTCGCACATTTCAACTGCTTAGAAATTGAGTCGATTGCCGTTGAGCCTGGCGTTTATTTTTTCTCAAAATTTCTCTTCTGTTTTTCCCTACATTTTTTTGTTCAAAAAAATTAACTGAAAAATTGCAAAAAAAACTAATCCGTTTTTTCCTTTTTTGTTTTTTCATTGCAGGTAAATTCGTTTTTTCATCTATAAAAAGTGTCAATCGATTCTCGTATGTATACACAGCCATTTTAATCACTTGAATTGTCTTGTAACGAAACAAATAAATAAACAAACATAAAAAAAACACATGACAATCGCACAGTTCATGGTGAAATAAAATTCGAAAGCAATTGAAGCGAACAACGAAATTGACGACCAGACAACAGAGATACTATAAAAAAAAACAAATCCAAATTGGATATTTGCTGTGCATCCGTTTATGTCGAGACAATGCCATTGCATGCTGCATGCTGCATATTACATAGGATAAATGTATGCGTAATAATCAGTTTAAAAACAGTGTTTGCATTGATTCAGGCGACAGTAATCTCCGTGACAACCAGCCATGCAATTGGTTTGCTAATGCACAGGGAGTGAAAAGTGTCAGATATGCTCTCTGACATTCAGATCTGTTGCATAGCCAACTAATGTGACTAATTATTAATGAAAATCCATTGAAATTCAGCTTTTATTCATGAAATGTACACTTTCAAATCGCAGTAAATAATAAAACCTGAAAAACAATTCATTTTTTTTGTTGGAAATTTTCTAATAAAAATCTGTGAAAATCGTTCAAAAGCAATCGACTCAAATATTGATATGAATAAAAAGTGATTTCCCTCCCTTGAAACTGTAACATGGAAATGATACGTAAAGTATCAAAATTGAAATGAATAATGTCCAATGGACCGATTTTGATGCGTCACGATGGGATAACGGGCGGCCTGGTTAATCGCTTTTGCATGTTCAAAAATAGATTAAGATTTCCATTTTGTTTTGTTTTCGTTCAGATCGTTTTTTACTGAAATTTCAATAACGTGGCCTATCGATTGAACGGGAATTCAATAAAATTTTGTTGCAAAATGATAATAAAATGCACATTCTGTTCAGCTAACCGTCATTTGTGTGTCATAAGTGGTCAACACTATTGGGTCATGAATTTTTTTTTCTTTGTTTCCCGTCGCTATTAATCTGGAAAATATTTTTGACTGAAATATTTTTATGATGTGAACATGTAACACATTTCAAGAATGTTGCTCTCTCTTTCTCACACACACACAAACTCACACAATAATTCCCATCACAAACATTGTGATGCATTGATCAATTTTATCCTTTCAATTATTCATGTTGCGTTCTGGCTTTCATATTGTGCCGGAGTTTTGAGCTATGAAAAATTGTCACATTAGCCGCGTTAAAATTGAAATATATGATTTTGTTCATTATGTGTACAAGCCAAATGTCCCTGTTTCATTCGTGCTCGACCACTCACAACATCACACACTGGAGACAAATTTTATGCCGTCAATTGTACACATTTTGTTCTTTTTTTAAAAGTAACATCAACCAACACTCACTGTCAATATGCGTAAAATGCGCGAATTAGAGGCCAGTCAAAGCATTGTGAAACAAAGAAAGAAAGAAAAAAAAAGAACCCAACGTCATTTAGCCCATTTTACTTTGTGTCATGTCCTGTTACCATTTCGTTCTGGGCAAAATCACGCTCTCTGGACGTGGACACAAATATGCTTCACGACAGATGTTAGAGCACAACATATACTCGTGGATTTTTCAACGAAAAACATTTACTCAATATCTCTCTCGCACTCTCGCACTCTCGCACTCTCTCTCTCTCTCTCTCTCTCTCGCTCTCTTCCTGAGAATTGCTTTATGAAGTACCGTGTACAGTAGGTTCGTATGTATTTTGTTTGTGCGTTTCGGGCATGCATTTTCACTTTTCGTGTTAAACAGCAGTAGAAGCATCAAGATGAGAAAGAGTACACCAAACCATTTTATTCATGCCATTTCCATAGAACATGCCGATCCCATGGGACCAGAGACATTTTGACGTGTACGCGCGTGTTTTATATTCTAGCAACTCGGTGCCGTTATTCTTCTCGATGATGCTCTCTTTCTGCGTTTTTAATTTTTTTTTTTTTGTGTTTTGTGTTTTCTCATTATGCGTACGAAGGGTGGCATTGTACGAGAGTGTTTATGTTTTAATGTAATCCGATGGAAATGGCAGAAAAGTACTCTCATTCGGCCATGCCAAACAACCATCAGGCTCCTATTCATTTTTGCTCTCTTTCTGCCTTTCACTCTCTCCCCCTCTCTCTCTCTCTCTCTCTCTTTCTCTCTCTCTCTCTCTCTCGCTCTCTCTCTCTCTCTCACTGTCATAGTATTCATATCATATCGATTCGAAAATAGCATTCATGAAATACAACTGTGCACACAATGGAAATGAAAATGTACACACAGACAGTGGAGATGAAATAGCCCGCAATTCAATGATAAATTGCAATTTACATTCCAACAACACCGATATAAACACCTATCTAGCATGAAATGGAGATAGATAGATAGAGAGAGAGAGAGAGAGAGGCAGAGGAAAAGTGAACTCAATGCGGCTTTTGAAAGTTCCATTCAAGTGTGTTGCGGGTTGTTGGTTTGTTGTTTTGCATCTTTTTCGTCATTTTTATTTGTCTCATTTTGGTGTTTTGATAACGAAATGCCAGAAAAATTAGGCAATTTTATAAGGAAAATGTAGTGTGTTTTTGACGTGACGGCCATCCACTTCTTAGTCATCAAAAATAAAGTCTCTCGGTAATTTCGACGATTCGACGAAAAGTCATAATGACTCTGTCCATTATGCCATAAATTTGGCAGTGGAAAAATTTCGCAATTTTATCGTCGAGCTCACTCTCGTCGTCCAAGTCCCAGTTCGAGCCAATGTTACTTTGGCTGATTTAATGTGTTTTTTGTTCTGTATTTTCAAATGCCATGCCTCACTGGCCGATCTTATTAATTTATTTATGAAGTACATGGTGCTGGTAAGCAGCATCATGCCCACCCAATCAGGTCGAGATGGATTTTCAAAATTCAAAGCACAACGCACCAGTTCTGTTTCACAACACACAGTTTCGCTCTGTGTGTGCAAGAGAGCACAAAGTAAATATTAAACTGATTCCATGCATCATTGCACGCACTCACTTCCCAGGTATATATATGTGTGTAATACATTATAAATTTTCGATGTGCATCCGGGACAAACAAGACAACAAACAGCACAAAATATAGCGCCTCATTCACATTCTCGTCGTATGTATTACAACAATGAAATGTTACATTCAGTATCAAGGAATAGTTTATTGTCAGAAAGCCTATGAGTGATGGTGAAATGGAGCCACGCGACGCGCTCATAAAATAACGGCCTCACTCTTTTTCTCCATTGTTCCAATATTTACGGGGCCTGCCAAATAAATATTTTTGGGGCGGACGAACGGGCGAGCGCTCTCAATCTCTCAATATCTCTCTCTCCCTTGCTATCACTTATTTTTGAATAAGTGGCTCTCATACACTTTTACTTACTCACACCTCAAAAAGACACACACACACACACACACACACACACACACACACATATATATATATATATATATATATATATTGTGGGCCTTTTTTTGGTGAAATGGATGGCATTGGGCTCTCGATTTTGATATGCTACATCCTATTCACTGCATTCAATACACAATGCGTCACGATTGTATCTCTCTCTCTCGCGATTTTTTTCCATTCTCTATCATGCCGGCGATTTTATCTCCCAAACACGTTCCAACTTTTCCTTTTTTGTTCTTTGCCGCGCCATAAACACACTTGTCTATTTGACTCGTTGTTCGGTATATTTTGTGTTGTTATACACAATATATATTCTTCGTTGTTCGTTGGTGTTTTTTTTTCTTTTTTCATTTCTCTGCTTTGAAGCCCATGGCAATTCATCTCTTTCGTTGCTGTTCAGCCATTCGACTCTAAGTTCATATCCATCGCTCATGTTCGCTGGCACTTTCTCATGTATAAGTGCACGTTCGTACTTGCTACGAGATAAATAGAGCGAGGGAAAGAGAGAGAAATACTGATAGCGATTGTGTGTGTGTGTGTGAGAGAGAGAAAGAGAGAGAGAGAGAGAGAGAGAAAGAGAGAGAGGTAGAATGATTTCGAGAGCGTGAGATGTTGCTATATACGTTTAATGCATAAAACAGAATTTATGATGACAAGCCTTTTGTAGTGGGCATCACTGAATAAAAGATAATGGAATTCAAGTCAAGTGTGCAAATATAATAAAAATACAACGCACTGAACACACGCCATCATCTCACCATTACCTAGCTATACGCGAGTGGAATGAGTGTGACGAAAATTGCACGGCCAACAACTGAATAAATAGAGAGCAGCAGCCAGAGAACAAACAAATGAAAAAAAATAAAGAATTCGAAATGAGAGTGCAAAAATGCAAAAATTGAGAAAGCGAGAGAGAGAGAGAGAGAGAGAGAGAGAGAGAGAGAAAGAGAGAGAAAATATGTGAAGAAAGTAGCTAAATAAGCACGCGTGTGACAGCCAACATTGCGACGATGCGTGCGTGAACAGAACTTTTGAATATAGCTAAATATTCACCAACCATCTGACACTGGCCCAGACGTTGCCGCGACCACACACTACTTTCCCAAAAACACATCAAAATTGCTACCATACTGACGTTGGTATTCTCTCTCTCTCTCTCACTCCTCATCGTTCTTTTCCTTGTTCCTTTTTCTCACATTTTTGCACACAATTGTTTACTTGGTTGAATGGCGCGCGGATTCGCACTTTTCCCATCACAAGACAGCTAATTCAAAACGCAACCCAAACCACCCCACGCCGTCCATCAAACAGTGTTCAACGGGACACAATTGACTGCTTTGAATTGGAAATAACAAAATCGCTAATAATTGGACACGCCACTCAAGACATTATTTGCGTCTATTAACAATAATGAATAATAATTGGCTAGGCGCTCTCTCTCACACATACACATACATTTTGATAACATCGACATATTTTTTGACACATTGCTAATTTTGCTGTTAGCGCCGCGTCATTCTAGTTATATTCATTTGAATGACCGAACACATTGATGATGTTAGCATTTGTCTCACTTTCTCGCACGTCATTTTCTTTGTTTTTTTTTTTTTTTTTTCGTACGAAACTTTCAACTTGTTGGCGCGCACCAAGCAAAATTTCTTAGCAAATCGACTTTTTGACTCATAATCATCTTTAAAATATCCAAGAAAATGATCTAATTTCATTTTGAATTAAAATTTAATTTTTCAATATATCGATTGAAACATTTTTTCATGTAATTTCGAGAAAAAAAAAACAATTAATTATTCATCAAATTACAATTATGGCAGTATCACACGTTCGAAACAATAACATACGGAAATTGCTGTTGAGAGAACAACAATGTAATCGATGACTGAGAAAGAGGAAAGAGAGGATCGATTACCTTGATGAAAAGAGACAGCGATGAAGATAAGAGCAAGAACACAGAGGGCTGATTTCTGAGTTTAAACTTGCGTTATGATTTGTTGAGTAGACACATATGCTGATTTTTTCATTTTCAAACTTTCTATCTATGATCTTTTCGCCATCTTCTACAACTCTCTCTCTCTCTCTCTCTCTCTCTCTTTCTCTTTCTTTCTTTCTTCTCACGCGCGTTACTTTTTTATGCGTGTTGTTCGACAAGAACTTCGGTAGACGACGACATGATAATATGCAAAATGACTCTCCCTTTCGATGAAGGGTGAAAAGAGTGGCATATAACATTGGCCAAAAACTTATTCATTTTGATTGCCAATGTCTATAAGATTGTTTGAAAAGTTTTCTTTCGTTTTTTTTTGCGCATAAATGTTGCGTTCGGCAGTAATACATCGCATATGAAAATCACATTATACGCTACAAACTTGACATAATATCGGAAAAATGCTTTTTTATTGCGAAAAGTAAAAACTTCGACATCGTTTTCTTGCTGCCGATACATTTCAAAATGTTTGAAATATTTAATTCATTTAGAATGAGTTTTTTCTTGTTTTTTTTTTAACGTTTCATGTGCTCACGTATTTGTTACATTGAACAAATGTGTGCGTTTTTTTCTTGTTCCACTTTTAAAATTGTAATATTGTTCAATTTCTTTCAATATAAATTGATTTCACTTGATATTTTTCAACAAAAATCAAGAATTCAACAGCCAAACATCGAGATTGACAAAATTGTTCTTCAGAATAATACAATTCGAACTAGAAATGCCTGATTTTTTGTTGCGGAAAATGAATTGTGCGAAATTTATTCAATTTTTTGAAACAACAAAATAACTAAAATATTATTGTAGAAATCGTTTTGTCTGACATTTGAAATGATTCCACATCGCTTTGTAAATAGTGTTTATTAAATACTCGCTCAGTGTTGGCTCTGAACATTTGCACGTTCATAGAAAAATCGATTGGAAATTATTCTAGTCATTGTCATAATATTTGTTGAAAAAGTGCTACGACCAACGAATGAACGAACAAAAATAAATTTTTCAAATCAAACGAATGTACAAATACGTCAATTTTATTGTCTACGAACAAACGAACGAATTGTTCGTGGACGTTTGAAAGCCAACTCGCTGTACATAAACAAATGTTGCGATAACAATATGCGATGCTGTTTTCTTTTCTCTTTCAAAAGTTTCAGAAAAAAATGAAGACAAAACACGATTTTTATGCTCTGTTTACTTCACCTTTTTGTTCAGTAGCCTATTGCTCATGGGTCATGGGTTCATATTTCATATTTATACAAAACGTCATCATGTTTTTCCAGTAAAAACGGTTCGATAGTGCTGAAATTGACGCTATTTTCACACTTACTATACTCCCCAATGAAAAAAAAAAAATTTGCTCCAATAGAATACTATTGGTTGGTGTTTCATCATTCAAAAATTGCATTCAGTCAAAAGATTCGCAGTTTTTTTTATAACAAAAACAAATCAGTTCTTTCACTCGGGATGCTATTGTATTCTATAGCTCTAGATTAGGCGAATCATTCTAGAAAAAAGAAAATACTTATGTTTTATTTATGCTTATAACATGCATTCATATTTTGGATAAGGATACCGTTTGTTTATCGCTCGTAAAAGCAAACGGAAAAGAAAAAAAAAATATGATTTGAAATGGCAAGTGATGGCCGATTTGTCCGTACATCGTCGAATCCATAATGAGGGTGAACTACCGAATAGGAACCAAAGGAAAAGAAAAAAAAAACAGACCATTCACTGTCTTCATTGGAAATGCGATTTATTGATGAAAAGAGAGCGCAAAAGACTGCTGTACATGAAGAGAGAAAGAAATATTGGGAAAGAAGGGGAGAGAGGGGGACAGATAGAAAGCGAAATGAAAAGGAGAAAAAAGACAGAGTTCGTGTTCCTTTTTATCCGAAACCCCTTTTTTGGTGAAAGACCCCGATATTGGGTCATGAAAAACGGTTAAAAGTCTAACACATCTAATATTTGTAAAAGGTGTTTTACATCAATTGCCGATCGAAAATTGTAAGCATGTGCAAAATTGTAAGCATCAAACAACGAGAGAGAGAGAGGGAGGGAGAGAGAGAGAAAGAAATGAAGAAGAAAAATTATAAACCGAAGGCGACTTTGAAAGAAAAACGAATTTGTAAAATTTGTCGATGTCAGACCACGAAAATATTTCTGACTGAAACTCGATTGATTTTTTTCTGTGCGTCCCTTCTGCATGTTGTTTTTTATGGCAAATGACGTAGTTGTTGTTTTCATATTGGTCTGAAAATAAAATGCAAAATCAATTTGTTTGGTGAGTGGCATCAATGGTAAAAAAACGTATGATTATTCAGTGTGAACAATTCAAAATCGTAAACCACAATAGCTAATCGGATTTTTACTGTCACTTTGATGCTTTTGCTGCAAAAGACAAATAAACCGAAGAACAAAACCAAAGAAATAATGTGAAATGTCAAATTGGTTTTTTTTTGTCGCTCGATTTGAATCCGATGCATTTTGATATATCTTTAACATTTGATTGGACCCTAAGGCGATAAAGAAGAAAAAACGCAAGTGGACACAAGCGTTTTGGATGTGGAAATCTTTTGTATTTAAGCTCAATTGTCACAACAAGATCTCATACAAATGAAACACATACACGCACAAGTCAAACAAACAAATGAAAAACGAAAAAAACGCACAGAGATCGAGAGATAGAAAGAGGGAGGGAGCGAATGAAAGGAATCACAAACTGAATTGAAAATAAATTGAATTCGATTCTATTCTTGATCGCTTTGCAATTTCTTTCTCTCTCTCTCTCTCTCTCCCTCTCTCTCTCTCTCTCTCTCTCTCTCTCTCTCTCTCTCTCTCTCTCTCTCTCTCTTCAAGTTTGCTCTCGTTAAATTCGTTTGGCTCATCATCAGTTAATCAATTGCATTTAATGATTTTTTTCCCTTCTGTATATATCTGTGTACAGCGCCAAAAACTGTCTGTTTCAAAACACAACTCAAACAATTACATTCGAACAAGAAAAATTATTGAAAATCACAAATACAAAAACTGATCTGTCGAAATGATTCGAAAAATGGTCGATTTGAAGCAAAAAAAAAAGAAAAAAAAAACATTTGCTGAATGAATAGGTAGATTTGGTAATGACTTCATACATTCGATGCCATCAAAATTGTTGTGCGAAAATCTTTTGCTTGTTTTGATTTTCATGCTTTTCCTATCAACAAATTTTCTCGTTGCAAATCTGCTTTCGTTTGAATTATGTTTGTGCAAAGAAATGTTTGACGTAAATACCGTTTTGTGTGAGAAACAACAACAACAGCAACGGCAACGGCAACGGCAACGGCAACGGCAACGGCAACGGCAACGGCAACGGCAACGGTAATATCAACAAGAATAATAATGTCAAAATTTGTCATAATATCTATTGCTGAAGATAAATCTATTTTCTGTCACATAATCCATGTGGCTGTGACAGTAATCCCGTGCAAAATCCACCGATAAAGTCAGGTACACATTTAGCTGTTATCGTTATCAGTTGACAGTTTTAGCAAAAAGCGTGTGACGCAAACACAACTACATACATTGTCATAGTGACGCATCATTTCAAAGGGGATGGGGATGGCATCAAATCATTGGCTTATTTTGATAATAATTGAAAAAAAAAAATGATGTGTAGCACAGCCCTTACTGACTTGTATTTGAACGATGAATAACTAACTTTTTTGAGGCCATCTAATATTTGCCCAAATTGGAAAAGAAATCAAGGTTAAATTATAAGCCATAGTATTTAGTTTTTGTTGGCGCATATGCGATTCGCATACATTATGATAGAGTGATTAGATGAGGTTGTAGAATTTCCAACCGACCAAATGGAAAATCCGTTGACATTATCAGTGAAGATGCCAAGATTTGTTGCAAACATCATGTGAATTTGGGTGCTCCTTCAGGCAGCACACAGTATTCTGAATTGTTTCAGTTGCCTTCCAAATGAATTTATCAAAGTTGATGGAAAACATTCAATTCAGAAGCCAAATGCAAAGGAAAAACTCTGAGTGCGATGAAATAATGGCGTTGAAAATAATGAGAAACGATGGCCCAACTTTATTGACTCTAATTTCAAAAAAAAAAAAAATAAAAAATAAAAAAAATGCACGTCAAAAATCGCGATCAAATTTTACTGTACATTTTTATGTCATTCGGCATGAGTGTTTTTGAACGCGTTTCTAGTTGTTTCACAAACACAATTTGCAATTTGATGTACGTTGGCCTACTGAATATACACGTTTACGGAAAATTTTCCAAATCATTATCCAATGTAAAATGCTAGCCTAATTGCAAGCACAGCATCTCTATGTGTCGTTGCGAATGAAGCGCACAACAAAATCCAATGATGCGAGCTCAAAACAAGGTGGGAGGTGGGAGGTGGGAGGTGGGCAGAGAGACAAGCAAGCTCAAATATTCGAGTCATTTATTTCTTCCACATTTAATACAAAGACATTAATGCAAATGTACCGGTTAATTAGATCCTATTTTCCTTATTATCAACACCATCCACATCTTGGTTTGTAATACAAACTTTGTATGTCGCATACAGGCAATCTTATCAGTTGCGCCGACATTCTTCTAAATAATTTTTTCTTCTTATTTCTTCTTATTTCGGTTTTGGATTCATGTTTTGTTTCCATTTAATTTGCAATAGACAATGCGAGAGATGTCGCGCACGCTTTAGCCATACAATCACGTAAGCGCTCCGTCGCTGTAAAAATGGTTCGCACCGAACAAAACACAAAATAAAAAAAGGAGCAACAACCATGAATAACCCAAAAATAAGGCACAACAAAACGCACTTATTAATTATTGCTGTTGAATTGTATACGCCTTGTGTTTATATTGTTGTGTCTTCATTTTGTGGCGCGCTTTCTCTCTCTCTCATATTCGATTCAAACAGTTTTCGGCCGTAAATTAGCCATGGATCTTTGTGCATTAATTTATTTATCTAATTGTGTACGCAACGTGCATAACACGTTTATTATTTTATTTGGGAGTCTGTTTTGAGGAGTGCGAGAGAGAGTTTTGGGTTTTTCGAAATAAATACGCACGGCACGGTCGCTTCGGCTTTCCTATAGGATCAATGAATTTAAACGCAAGACTAATAAAAACATACACAGTACACACTCAGCATCAATTAAATGAGTTCTTTTCCTTCTTCTTCTTCTTCTATGCGCATATAATGAATGCATTGCCGTTGAATAAATGATGAGGAAGAGTCAAGGCGAATATCCGTTTATTTGCTTTTGAATAAAATTATTTTTTGGATGGTTTTAATCTATACAGTCACATTTGTAACTTTTAGCATTTATTTATCATCGTTTAAAGAAGAAAAAAACGGAAGCAGAGAAGCTCTCGTTATTCTACTTTTCATTTTGTTTTATTTTTATTTTTATTATTATTATTTTTTTTTTTTGGCTACAAAACATCTTTTTGTGTCTTAAGTGGAATTTTTGTGCTATAACACATGGTTCGTTTAATGTGAATTGAAAGATTGGTCCTTTTGCTGATTCTCGCTTAGAGAGTGCGTTTATGAAATTCGCTTTGGCGATGAAAAAAAAAAAATCTCAAGCATCGGCTGGTACACATGGGTTGTTGTTGGCGGTAGCATCAGCAAGGCGCAGTGATGGTGGCGATGACAGTGGTGGGTGTGAGGAGACGAGCGTGAAAATAATTATGTGAATAAAGCGGAAAATGAGGCACTTGATACACACAGAAAGAAAGTGTTGACGAAAGAGGATACCACTTGAGGCGCTCCACCATATGCATGTCGAGATATCGACTCTGAATCATAAAAATGAGGGGTGCCATTGGTGCTGCTGCTGCTGCTTCTTTGGCACGACGGCGACAACAATTGACGCCGTCTCTAATATTCAATCACAGATAGAGATTGAGCGCACAATATTGTTTTTTTTTCTCTTTTCGCTCTTCTTTTCATCATTTTGCGCTTTTTTGCTATCGACTCTCATTTATGGAAAATATATATACATATATATTTCAGAAAAATGTTTATTTTACAAGTACATACTTACCGAAAGCACTTCAACATTTTTGTTCAAATGTGTGTATTAATTTCGACATCAATAAATATTTGTACAAATTCAAAACGACTCACACATGGAAAGAGATTGCGAATGAAAAAGAGAGTAAATGAAACAAAGAGGAAGAGTGAGAGTTAGAGAGAGAGAGAGAGAGAGAGAGAGAGAGAGAGACTCACACATGTGTGAAGAGCACACGCTTTCCTTGCGTGCCCATTCAGGCGTAAACGATGATATTAAAGACGAAGAAAAGTATTCTATCTCTCTCTCTCTCTCTCTCTCTCTCTGTCTCTCTCTCTCTCTCTATCTCTCTGTCTCTCTCTCTCTCTGCTCTATCACTCATATAAGTTTTTTTATTTGTCGAGTTTATTTTATTTTAAACACTGCGGCTAAAAAAGAGAGCACGAAGAGAGGAGTGAAAAGAGAAAAAATAAACAAAAGAGATTTTTGGAGAATGAAAGTGAGTGAGTAAGAGAGTCACAAGAGTGAAAACGAATGTTGACGACATTTTCGAAATCCATATTTAAATACATATGCTCGTTGTGCACCTTGGTAATTTTCGACAAAGCTTCGTGAAATACGACGAGATGCGTATCATGGTACACAATTTAAGTATTGTAACTCTCTTTCCCTCCCTGTTAGATCCTATTTCCGATCATATTAGTTGTGTGTGTGTATTTTTTTTCGCCCACACTTTTGCCATAAGATAATTTGCTTCATCGAGTCAACCACCGAGGATACGGGCACGTTTATTATGTTGCAGCAATATTTTATAAAGAAATATTTGCAAAAAAGAGAGAAGCGAAGGGAAAAAAACACTCGCTTCATAGTTAGAAATGAAACGGAAAATCTTTTCTACTTTAAACAGCTCGAACAATAGGTAAAAATGCCATGTTTGCCATAAGAGTGTCTTCAGAAGCGAAAGAAAAAAAATACCGTATGAAAGAAAATAAAGTCATGCAAGTGGGTGAAATAACATTCGTTGGCTGAATAAAGAAGCCGGAGATTAAATGAAGCATCAAAGTGCTAAATTGAATTCATCATCATTAACTCTTTTAACAAAAAAAAAAAGCCACATAAAAATGTGAAGAACTGTGATTATTACGAAGGGAAAAGACGCAGTATTTTCAGCACTCAATCAATTCAATTTTTAAAAAGATGGAATGAACAAAAAAATTTCGACAATTTTCCATACAAACATACTTATGGTTGTATAATAGTTTTTTTTTTTTTTTTCATTTTCCTCTTCTTTCACTCGGCTCACTTTTGGCAATGAATCAAGATACTTCGGAATGGGAACGCAAAGAGCTGAATGGCATTTGCAAATGTGAGCGTTCGTTTACATATTGGGCTGAAAATTAAGCCGCATGTGCATCAATCGTGCAATGTGTTCATAAAAAAGAGAGGAAAAGGGAGAGAGAAAAGAAGCAACATATACCAAATCGTTTTCAGCGAACGACGGAAAGAAAATGAAATATAAAATCTTATGTAAGAAAGCGGAATGGCGTTTCGCTTAAAAAAAGGAAACATGTAACTGTTGTGTAAGCAAGCATCTTACATTCATTTCATACTATTTAAAAATGCTGAGCATGTTTCTCTTGTTGACACACATTTTCTTCTTCTTCTTCTTCTTCTTCTTCTTCTTCTTCTTCTTTTACTTCGGTTTCATCTTCTCATTTTTCATCCCCTTTTCGCCAACTCACTTCCTTCATACGATTTTGTTTGGTTGTTATTTTGTGTTCCGCGTTTGTGAGCGCTGTGTACGCTTTTGTTATCGCGTTAAATATTCAATTCAGTGCATGTAATGTCAACATTTCTTCCGATTTGTTGATTTTTCGACTCACTCATTGCTATGCTTCTTTCTTTACTTCTTGTTTGGATATGTGTGAGTCGTCATTTTGTTCACCGTTCACCACTGTAATTGTTTCTGGTGTTTGTAATTTTCCATAAAAATTGTTGATGCATTAACTGGAAGCATTTGAATTCAACGTTTTGGATCTCTCTCTCTCTCTCTCTCTGTGTATGTATGTTGATACCAGTGTCTGAAAGAGACTGAATGAGAATGTCATGGCATTCAAAAATGCCAAATGAATGCGCTCGTACACATCGAGCAATTCAATGAGATTTTAGTAATGTTCGCCTAAAACTTTTTGCCATTATGGCGACCACAGTACAATGTCAGTTTACATTTCGAGCAAATGACATCCTGTGCCTTAGTGAAATCTTTGTTCTCTATCTCTTTCTTTCATTCTTTCTTTCATTTTTCAGACCACTTGCTCAATTCACTGATTATTTCTGGAAATTTCGTTATATTCAATCGCAAAATTGCACAAAACATTTCGTATTTTTTGCAAACAGTACTGATATCCAAAAATTACCACCCCCCGAACAAAAGCATCACTAAGAAAAATATTCAAACAAAGATTTGATGAAAAAAAAAACACCGCTTGTTTGCATTGAAAATGGAGAAGAAAAAAAATAATCGTGAACCCTTCTTTGAGTGATTTTTTTTGCTTTATGTTCGCCAGTGATGAAATGGCAATGCTTAATCGTGAGCAAATATACATATGGTTGTAATTTGGATGTGTGTGTGTGTGTTGCACAGCAGAGATCTCCAAAGTGTTTTCGAGATAGAAAATGCGCGTGAACAAACGCATCTTAATCATTGCAAAAGCGCAATGTCTAGAGATTTTATCGCTATTCATTCAGCGTTCTCATTTGATTTTCCGTTTGTTTTTGTGTGCCACTTGTTTTTCAGCAATTCATATGAATTTTGGTTTGCGCGTTGATTTTTCTTCATTTTTCTGTCTCTATCCATCTCTCCATCTCACTCTCTCTCTCTCTATCTCTCGCTCATCTTCAGTTTGGGTGGTGCTTTTGCTATATTTCCTATCTAATATAGACAAGAGTTCAAACCATAAATATATTCATCTAATAGATGAATGAAGAAAACCGAACAAAACACGAATAGCAGTAAGCAAAACACTTTTGGTGCGTTTACACTTGGGATTCGATAAAATGAAATTACACCAAAAACGACACAGTCTGGATGTATATATGTAAGCGCACCAATGCTATTGTGTGGTTCTCGCACATTTGTGCGATTGCTATGAGAAAAACGGGATACATTCACAGTTCCGCCATTGTTAGACTAGCGCCATTACTTTCCATTGCTAGCTACTGTTTTCCCGTTTGTCGTATGGGTGTTTTTAATTCACTCTCTCGCTCTCTCTCTCTCTCTCTGTCTGTCTCTTTCTCACTTCTTTTTGCATTTCCAAAGCAAGAGCTTCGAGAAATATCTCTGTTTTGATGAACCGACAACCAAATGAAAGTTCAACGAGCATTATCGAAACAATTCAATAACACAGCAAGCAACAATACACTACTAAAACTTACCCAAAAAAGATGTGAGTTCACAATCGCTTTGTATTGTATTCATCATTGGGTGATACGATGTACGTTATACGATGTGTGTATGATGTAGCAAATAGATTTCATGTTATGTCTTATAAATGTTTTCTCTGTTTTTGTGCTTTCAATTCCATTTCGAAGTAGTATGGGCAAGCAATGAATAAGAAAATGAAGGAAAGAACAAGGAGCAGTCGAAGGAGTTGTTAAGGAAGAAGAGGCAGGCATTATATTTCATCGAAGACAAAAGAAGCGGTTCAATACCGATTTCTCTCCTTCTCTCTCACTCTCTATCTATCTAAACGTTCGTTTTGATTGCTGTCTCTTTGGCTTTGTCCCCTTTTTTTCATTCTGATGCACTAAAAAACAGTCCAAACATTTCGTCTTTATTGTTGTTAAATCGATATTGTGAGTTTATGTTTATAGGTGATGTTTCACTCATTTCATATCACAATGCTTCTTCGACTTTCGATGTTTTGTATCTTCGGCAACAACCATAAAAAATGTTGCCATCATTTTATCATTTCGATACACATTACACACATTCAATTTCCGAAATGCTTTATTAAAAACGTAAAACACACACACATACACACGCACACATTCAGGAATTGCTTGAACACTGAGCACGCACATTGCCACAGCAAATATACACGAATGAAAATTATTTTAAGTGCCAATAATTGAAAAAGCTCTATCTCGCTTTTGCCGTTCGCTAACTTATGTCAACTACGTACACACAAATTGCCAATTGTTGCAGTGTGAGTTGGCCTCTTATGTGTGTGTGTGTGTGTGTGCGTTTGTTGTTTCACATTTGGCAATTTCGTGATATATCCGTGTTTCTTTCCAATCGATCCCATTTATGCTCATCACAGTGAACATTTTGTAATATTGTCGTTTACAAAACGCAATTTTACCCAATATACACCATCGTTCAATATTGCACTTATGAATACTAATGTTATGGCGCTCATTCGTAGTGTAATTTTGCAAGCGAAAAATTCATATTCCTTGTATTTGTCACATTCACAACTATCTATTTCAGTTTGCAACCGGGATAGTTCGATTTCATTTCATTCCGTCACCAGTTCATTCCAGCACATTCATTGTTTATGCAATTTCATTTTCACCATTTGGCATCGAGTCGAATGATTCAGAAGAGTGTGTGTGCGTTTGTAGGCGTTCATCATTGCACAAACAAGAATAATAATCAAAAGACGACGCGATTTTATTAAAACGCAAGAAAATTCATTATTGCCCTACAAAATGCATTTTGAAACTATCAATATCAATTCACACCAAATTCATACGAATTTGAATCAGTTTTCACTCAGTGATTGAATTGATTTGATTGAATGCTTGTATGACGATGACGAAGATAATGACGATGACAATACTCCACAAAACATAAAAACAAAATGTCCCAGAAAATCTCAATCCAGGCAAATACACATGTATGACGACAACGATGACGAAAATACAGGCCACAAATGTATTAGAAAACATTTGTCCAAAATATCATTTCGTTTCACAGCAATTTTCAATTGGGAACTCGTGTGCCCGTGTGTGTGTATTGGGTCTTAGTTCGGTTGATTGGTTGCTGAAAAGCTTTTTAACCATTTACTGGATAGATTGAGTACGTCAAATTGTGACCAAAAATGTGAACAAATCCAATCGACAAAAACACCGAACCAATTCAACGATTTAATTCAAAACTGATTCAAAACGATTCGAATCTCCCCAATGCGAAACGATAAGTTTTTATGCTTGCACCATAATGGGCGCTATACGCTGTTGCATTCTACATTGTTCGAAATTTATCTCATTCGTTCGTTTTATCTGCATGGATTTCGTATGTAAACTTGTGTTTAACAGTAAAGCAAAAGAAGAAAAATCACAATGAACTGAACTGAACTGAACTGAACTGAACTGAACCGAACCGAACCGAACCTGATGATGGCTGGAACAAAGTTCAAGTTTATCTTTGTCGATTTTTTTTTTGTTGTTGTCGAATAAAAATAAATATTGAGTTGATTTGATTTGGTCATCGGGTTAGCAAAAATCTTAAATTATTGACCAATATTGGTGATGAGAATAACATGCAAATCAAACAACAACAATCTCAATCATCAAATCAAACGCCACAACGATTTACTTACACACAGATGCCAGATTATAGTGGAGAAAAGAAAATTATTGAACAGTCAAATTGTGGAGCACAAAAAGGGATCATCGAAATATTTAAATACACATGAGACCAATACGAGAATCTTTGAACATATCCATCAGTTCATGTAGACATTTCGCATGTGGATTTGTTTTTACGATTTTCAGTCGTGAAATAATTATGCTAATATCATTTTTTTTTCGTATATGAAGTTAAACTAAAAGATTTGTTACTTTTGTCGAATTCGAACATTGCTTTCTTCATTCCGTATCCTTCTCATGATTTTCATTTATATAATTGTTGAGAAAACATTGTCATTGTTGAGTCATATTTTATCGAAATAATTCCGAAGTAAATTAAAACATTGTTTTTTTCTTCTCTCTATCTCTTGTGTGTTTGTGTTCAAAATGGCATTCACTATCTTTTTTTTTCCTTTCTGCGTTTCGTCTCCAAGTTAATATCATAAATATATGTTGTTTTTTTCTCTTCAAACTTTTCATTTTGTTTCTCTCTCCCCTCTCTCTCTCTCTCTCTCTCTCTCTCTCTCTCTCTCTCTCTCTCTCTCTCTCTCTGTATGTGTGTTTGTGTTCGTTACTATCTTTCTCTCTGCCTGTTTTCATTCGATCAATGAATACCAAAGATATAATTTGGAATGGGATTTCGCCTCAAAAGCGAATAGAATAGCGAGCAACAGAAATGCCATCCCAAAATGGAGGAGAAGGGAACTACAAGCAATAATATTTTACTGAAAAAGTATACTGTTTCATGACATTATAAAGACGTTGAAGTTGAAGAATGTCAGCCAATTGTACATTTATCTGCAATGGTCAGTTGGTATAAAAAATACGAAAGAAATATGAAGGGAAGAACATTCTTAAGCGGACACATACACACACACACACAGTAGAGAAGCAAAAAAATGAACAGATTACGTTAACATACAATACACATTGCCGCATATAAAACTCAAATGGGCAAAAAGGCGAAGAAAAATGTGTGCGGTCTTGACTGAATGCATGGTTTGCACCAGTAGCGGATTATCATACAAACTTTTGTCACAATGCTGCAGGGCCCCGCGATTCTGGGGGCCCCCAAATTTCCAAAGAAAAAATTTTTTTTTTTTTATTTCACAGATAAAAAAATGTATTTATTTTCAAGAAAAATTAAATGGTTAAATTTCTTCTTTTCTGTACTTAAGATTTACAAACGTATCTACTATCTCGTCGAATTTCAATTCGCACAAAATATCACTTTCAATCGAAAGAATTGATAAATTATTCAAACGATCATCAGTCATAGTATTACGCAAATAATTTTTGATTAATTTCAATTTTGAAAATGATCGTTCGTCCAACACATTGGTGACAAACATACACAAATACATGCGTAGCAGAATATCGATATTTGGAAAAGTAGTGCAAAGATTATCTTTGAACATAGTGTTGTACATCGATTCATGATTTAAAGCGTTGAAAGTGAAATAATTCTTGGCGAATTGACATTCGTCAATAAGTTGAGATGCATTAAGATCGTTGGGATATTTTGCGCAAATTTTTTTGCAAGAGTTAGCAATTTCTTCGTCACTCATTAAATTTAGTTCTATCAAAAATGAATAATGACTGTCCAAATCTTCATAAACTTTAGCACGCGCCTTTAGATTTGAATGTAGAGCGCCAACAATCGGCTCGAACAAAGATGTTTTAAAATGAAGCTTCGCTTCCTCAGGATCAAGTGACTGTGCCATTGAGCGAGTCCGAATACCATTGATATGAAAATCAGAAGAAGCATTTTCGTAAATCTGTAAGGCCTCATCAAACATTTCGTCATAGTCTTTGTTCTCAAGGTCTATCAATACTGAGTTATACAGCTTTTTTATCACCGAAAGAGTTAAATTAGATTTTTGAAGTGCTCGATTTACAAAATTGAACTTCGTTAACACACTTTTCCAGAGAACAAGCATAAAAATGTTTTCGAATTGTTCAAGTTTTTTTATCAAACCAGTCGCGACTGCTTTGTTTTCGTCACTAAAATTTTCTTCAGATAGAAATGATTTCAAGGCATTTAAAACTTTATAAAAACATGAATGTAAAGCGCGAATTGATTCGTATTTGGCGGACCATCTCGTTCCTGTTGCTCTCTTCAGCATGTATTCATCTTTTCCCGTCAATTGTTCTTGGAGTCGATTCCATCGAAATGGTGAATAAACGAAGAAGCCGTACAGTTTTTCGACCACATCAAAGAACTTAGTTGCATCAGTGTTTTCGGAGACACTGTTTTTTCCAACTAAATTAAACGAGTGTGCAGCGCAAGGCGAAAAAGTTGCGACTTCATTTTTTTGACGAATCAAACTTTGTACGCCACTATAAGCTCCAGCCATATTGGGAGCATTATCATATGACTGGCCTCTGCAGTTGTCGATATTTATTTGGTTCTCTTCGAGAAATTTCATTATTATGTCAAATATATATGCCGATGTATGCCCTTCGATTGAAATAAATGAAATGAATCGTTCACGAATGATACCGCTAATTACGTATCGGACGCAAAATGACAACTGGTCTGTGTGACTCACATCGGGAGTTGAATCAACACATATCGCATAATAGCGAGACTCGATTATTTCCGATACAATCCGATCTTTCACACTTTTCGCCAATATGGAGATGAATTCTTCACAAATTGTGCTTGACAAATACGAGGCTCTTCCTAGAAATATTCCGAATGATAAAAAGTGCATTAAATGAATTTCATTCGTCAAAACTACATGAAAAAACTATACCTTTTCCTTCATTTCCAAAACGTGAGATATGTTCTTCCAGAAAAGGATCGAATTTGGCCAATAATTCAAGACATCCAAGGAAGTTTCCATTGTGTTTTGATCCCAAAATTTCATCATGGCCACGGAATGCAAGTCCCCGCGATGAAAGAAATTTTATGACCTCCACAATACCTGACAAAACTTTTTTCCAGTAGCTCATTTCAATTTCAGTGGTATTGATGAAAGATTTCTCGACAGACAATTCATTTTTAATTCGTACTTTATATGTGAGTTCGTTGGTCATGTGTAAATTCGACTCTTCATGCGCTGATATAGCTCGTCCTGGAGTAATCCAATTTTTGAAGCCAGTTGTAGAAAATGTTATTGACTTTCCATGCAAGTCACCAAACAGACGACATACGAAACAAAAAATGGCTTCAGCAGATGGTGAATAAATAAGCCAGTCTCGTTTAATTTTCGTACCATTCGGTAGAATTCGATGAAAATGAAACTCAGTAAACTGTCGACCAAGTTTTCCTGGCTTCTTTATTGCATCTATATTTCGACATGCATCGGCGCCTTTAAAATGATGAAAATTCAATTTAATTTCAATTTTGAAATATGGAAAGTGAAACAAAGCATTACCCTTTTTAAGCCAAATACATTAAAAAATAGATTGATTGGATTGATTGATTGACCACAAACCTGGATCACTTGATAAAATGTTGACGTCGTCCGTGTTAGTTTCCGAAGTTGATGGAACCACAAGAGTTTCAGATGTTGAAGTTGATTGAACTGGATTGTCTTGGCTGGAAAATTCTTCAGTTGTCGAATCAACAGTAGATGACATGCAATCTTTGTTTTCATTTGCCACTTGAAAAATGCTGGTTAACTTTGGAATTTTTGATAATAAATTTTCATCGTTTTGTTTCTTTTCTGCTTTTAATTTTCGCTTTTCAGCACCACTTTTGTATTTTCTATCCATTTTTTTGTTTCCCTTAAATAAAATCTTTTTTTTTTTCACTTTTTAAATCATTCTTGAATAAAAATACTCGCGTTTGTAAAATTGTCACACAAATGCAATTAATACGAAATGTCAAAATATTCAACAATAGAAGAAATGCGTTTAGTGATAAAATGAGTACATTCAAAGACAGAACATTTCAAATGGAACGTTATTAAAGACAGTAAAATTCTATATTAGAAGAACTATCTAGTATCTAATATTCTATCGAAAATTTTAAAAAGGGCCTCCAAAAATAGTTCGCTGCAGGGCCCCCGAAAAGCTTAATCCGCCACTGGTTTGCACCAAAGACAAATCCTACAAGTAAATGTTCACATACTCGTACAGTTCACCAAGGGAAATGCATCATTCGCTATCTAACTAAGTTCAGCAAAAAGCACCCTTTTTTATTCATTCTTTCTTGCGCGCATTTCGAATTCCTTTTATGCCATGTCGTATGTGCGGAAGAACAAAAAAGAAAAAACACAAAAATCCAAAACTATAAAGATCCAATACTTTTGTACACGTCCATTTTATGAATTTAGAATTTTTTTTCTACCCATTTTCAATCTCTCTTTGCTGCTGCACAAATAGATGAGCAGCTATCGGCTTGGTTTATCTTTATCATTTGAAATTTTTTTGAATGCGATGACCAGTTTGGCCAACCAATACATTTATCGACAAATACACTGGACATGGATCTTTCATTGCTTTGCATTTATCATGTGTACACACTGTTCAAAAATGATATGCCAACTTTAACTTTGAAATATATAGTACGAATGAACGCAAAACATCAATCAAATGAAAAGAAAAACATAAAAATCGGATTTGATATTTTATGTCTCGCTGCGAAAAATGAATTTCAACTTTTTTTTCTCTTCACTGTCATCCATTAGGTTAGAATGATCTAGAGATTACAAACTACTTGAGTATGTTTGCGAGTGAGTGGGGGAGCGAGGGAGTGAGTGGGTGAAACAAAATGAAACATATCTTCGTCGGAACATGATACCATTCAATCTACATTAAAGTTGTCCTTAAAATGTGCATGAGCATTAAACAATTTCCATTTTGATTTCGATTCAACGGTGAGGTATCATTCTGAAAAATTGCATAATTTCAGTGCTATTTGACTCCTCAATTACTTTCATTTCATTCAATGACAAAGAGCATTGACTTATTTTCGATATTTTATACATTTTATACATTTCATTGTAACAACAAGCTATTCAGATTGAATTCAAGGGGTTTTTTTTCTACTCAAAATCGCTTTTCGTTAAATCAATTGATTTTCGACCATCGTTGGACGTGCAATACAAAAATTTATTCGATTTTCTGATTTTATTTCATTTCATTCAATCATTCGATCGTATTTTTGTAATCAAATTCAAAGTTTGGAGAAATTTATTGAAAAATAAAAAGAAAACAGCGTAGATGAAAAGGGAGAGAGAAAAAGAGTGAAGAAGAGCGAAAGAGAGGGGAAGAGAGAGTATAAAGTGCGGTATACAATTGACCAGAATTGAGTGAATGTAATTGGAAACTTTACAATTTGAAAATTGCACATTGATTCGATACTTGTTGTCGATGACGATGTTGACGATACCAACAAGTGGGACGAGACGAGAGATATTCTGACGATTGAACAACGGAAAAATGTAAAGCTGAAACAATTGATGGCAAATTGGACTCATCATTATTGAATGTGCATTGTGGATTGAATCTTACTTTCATCTCTCGTTCTCTCTATTCGTCTCTCTCTCTCTCTCTCTCTCTCTCTCTCTCTCCTTTCTCGTTTGAATGCAATTATAGATATTGTGCTTGTTTGTCGATATGTCGAAATGTTTCGTGTAAATACACATTGTCCGAGCACAGTATTGGTCCAGTTTAAGTATTATCGGTTTGAAATATTGGCCAGAGGCAGTTAATTCATTCCGGCAAAGTTTTGTGATACACCCACACCCACATCCATACTCACAGACACACAAAATGACCGTCGCTCTCATTCTCGATTGTTGTTTTTCCGTATATTTTTCTCTCTATCTCATCTCATCTCTTGTGATTGGACAATTGGACCATTGCATTGGCAAAGTTATATTGGGTTTTCAAATTTAATATCAACAACTAGAAAATTTAATTAAAATTATGTAACTTTTTTTTTTTCGTTCAACGTTTGGTCCAATCAAGTGTGTTCGCTCCATCGGTCGTTCGCTGAATTTCGATCGATCTCAAATGCAAATCGAAGTAATTGGTAAAATTGGTATGATTTTGAAAACTGTTGTAAAATGCAAACCAAATATTGTGATTTTAATGAATGGAAACAATTGTAAATAAATAAAAGAAATGTTGAAATCAAGCATCAATATTGCTAGTTTGCAAGGTTCAATTGTAGCTTTTGCATTAAAACGGTGCGATTTTTTGTTTGTTCATTTGTTCGAGATGTTTGATTTCAAATGAACAATAGATGTCCAAGTATACAAATGATTTGCTTGTTTTTCCTTATTTTCATTCAATGTTTCATTTGCATCGACGCAACAAAATTCCGACTCTTGACTAGAAGTTGAGAAGGAGCAAGAACAAAAAAAAAACACAATTAAGTTGCATTTAACAAGCGGCAAAAACTAACGAGCTTGATCTTCATCGTATATTTTCACCCATCTCATCATCAGTTTTGCAAAAGTTGTTGGCAAGCATTTGGATGCACCTTCAAGCAAAGCAAAGTGAAATGTATTTTGTTGTTTTCTTTTTCGTTTAGGCAAATTCACTGTCTGCGTTTTCTTCTTGTTTAGTGTTGCCAATTTTCTTGCGAATTTCAACTGCATTAGCGACTTAAGACCGTAATTGCACACGTAGATGGAACTCAAAAAGCCAAAATTTACATTTTGCCATGTATATTCGTATCACAGCTCTATATCTCTCTCTTTCTTTCGCCCACAAATACTCACTACACTTACCCAGTAAATTTGTTTAGAAACAATTTGTGGATTTTATGTAATCAGGCTTAGTGTGGTGGTAACCATGTGAACGATGTAGAAGTTGAACATACAGAGAGAGAGAGAGAGAGAGAGAGAGAGAGTGAGAGAGAGAGAGTGAGAGAGGCAAACACAGATGCACAACATGCGTGCTGTTTATTATATGTTTTGTGTACTAAAACAAAGCACACCTAACACACACATGTATCCACATTCAAACACAAAGAATTTATTCAGTCAAATATTAGTTCGTTGTGTATGCATTTTCGAATTGAGCTATTTCAAATTATTACTGAATGATAATATAACTGAAATGCACTGATGAAGGAATATACAGCTAAGAATTTTGAAAGTCCTAACCGGTTTTCTGTTTGTTCGATGCGGTTTCGCTGTGTTGATGCTGCAAAAATTTTCAACTGTTGGTTCGCTCTCTCTCTCTTTCAGTATCTTTATTTCTCCCACTCTCTCTCTCTTTCTCTTCCCTCACTTTCTCTGCACCTTTCTCTATCAAACAAAAACCCGGACACATACATAAACTCCCATCAAAATATGTTGTCTTAAAATAACAATCAATATAAGCTGCATAGAATAGTTTTGTTGATTTTGGTCACACCAGAAAATCTCTTATAATTTATGATGTTGTGAACTGTTTACTTTTGTACTTGTGTGAAATGAAAAGCAGCATGATAATAATTCAATATAAATGATATCGATATATCGCTTCGGCCGATTTTCCAAATTGCACTTGAATGTTCGTATAACAATTGGTTTTGTTATACAATGGAAAATTCGTGCAAAAATTAAACATTGAAAACTTAATTGGGTTTTGAAAATGTTCTGTTTGGAAAAAGATGCGAAGATCGTAAGAATATCAATGACAAATTGATAAAGCTTTCGAAAAAAAAAAAAACAATTAAAATATATAAAGCGCCATTGCTTCACATAGCGAATAAAAGGGAGGGAAAAAAGGGTACGGTTTCGGAACCTATGCTCAAAATACTGTTGAAATATAGAGTTCTAAAAGATGGTTCATGTATATGACAATTCTACAGATTTCCATTTAGTAATTCAACGGTTTAATTTTTGCTGAAGACGAAGAAAAAAGTAAAATGGCACGAAGAATGACAGAAATGAAAATTCAGTTGGATCAATCGTTATTATCATCATCGAATACACAGAAAATAAAAAATCTGCACTATTCACAACATTATGTTGTAAAATGTCAAATTACAACATTTTTTATATGAAGGTTGTGAATTCTCCAACATTTGTTGTCATTTGGTTGGTTGTAAAAAATTGGATAATTCACAATCTTCATATAACAAATGTTGTAATTTGCCATTTCACAACCTAATGTTGTGAATAGTGCAGATTTTTTATTTTCTGTGTACATTTATGCATCTAAAAAACAAATAAATGAGAAGAAAACTGTATTAAAAAAATGAAATTACACAAAGACACAAATGTTGAATGAAAGAGGGTATGACTGGAATAGGGAAACTCAAGACCTGGCTCTTGATAGGGTAAGCTGGAGAAGAATTGTTAAGGGGCTGCCATTACAAAATAGACCAGACGCTGAAGGGCATTAATGGTCGATTTTTTGGCCTTACTGAAAGACGTAGGCTGTATACAGTACACAGGCCGGCCAATTGGAATTTCCAAAACTATCGATATCATCTACAATGTTTTTACTTTTGATATTATTTAATTTGAAAAATGTTTTGTAGAATTTACTATATTTTCTTTTCTCAATTTGGCCATCGTAATGAGAATATTCATTTCAATTGCTTAAGCGAAAAAAAGATATATTCAATTGCAATTTTTGATTTGAAAAAAAGTTCCCTTTGCTTTATTGCAAGCGAATGAAGTGCTTTCCATCTGAGTCTAAACCCTTTATATATCCCAAAATTGAATACATTTGTGTCAATTTATTCAGTAAAAATAGAAGTATTGCTTGATTCTTTCTCATTTCACAATTTTACGCAATGCATGTCGAATTGTATTGCATTGCATTTGCTCGATTTTAAATGAAATAAAAAATGCGAATAAATTGTAAATTAAATGGCACAATTGAACCACGTTTCACAAGGATTTTAAATTTATCCACAAAAATCAATGCCAGACTTTAATAGCTCAGTATGTCATATCGAAATTAAAAAGTAATACAATTGTCGCACATTGAATTGAGTAAAATCAATTTAAATCTTTTGAATAATTATTTTAAGATATATTCATTTGTGGGCTGTAGGATCATCTGTGTCAAAAATATTTAATTTGGCTGGAATTCCAGACGTTCAGGTATGAATATTGTCATTCAACGAAACAATTGTGTTCATTAAATGTCATCAATATGGTTTTTGTTCCACTCTGACGACAGACCAAGTAAACAATAATGCCTATTTATAAAACAGAATTGAAACGATTTAAATAATTTTTACTCAATCCATTGTACGTCAATGTTAATATTTCGACTTCAACCAAACATCAATATGATTTGCTAAGTTATTGAATTGTTGCAAATTCCAATATTGTTCGATTTGTGTGGTTAAAATTCAATTATCAAAAACAATTATTATTTAATACTTACGACTTCTGAATAAAAAAAGATCTGAAAATATTATTTTCAGATTATTTCATTGGCCTCACATCTCTTTTCGGCTTTTTAATGGTTATACTGAAACATGAATGCTAAATTTTCCATATAATTTAAATATTGAAATGAATACAAACCTACAGATGTATACATTTTACCAAGAAATTCTCATTGTGAAGACTGAAACAACTCCCATTCTCCAAAATTTTGTGACTTGCTTCATCAATCGAACTCATTTCTATATGTTAAAATCCCATTTAACGAGTTTCTATTTTAAAAATTCCACAGCCACCCCCTACTCCCGGAAAAAAATAAAACATTCGAAGCTTCCACAAAATTTGTGGTATTTTGCTCGAGTAAAATCTCTTCTATCACAATAAATTGTATAATTTTGCCCAACTTTTCTTGATGTCTCGTTCTTAATTATATATCCAAAGCCAACAAAATGAAATTTTTCATAAATTACCAACACACATGCTCTCACACACGCTAGTCGGGTTAACTGATTTACATGCAAAAGTTCGGCAAAACTGATTAACAAATGAAAAACTCAAAAATATTTATTCACATTCAACAGTTTTCATTTGTTGGACGAAAAGTAATATGTAACAAATTGCGATTTAAATGGCAGGAAAAGCGAAGGATTTTTGCCTGATTTCAGCAACTGGATTTGTGATAGAAATGATGACGACGATCGTGATGGTGATGGTGATGGTGATGGTGGTGATGATGATGAAGTACCGCACTCTCTCACTCTCTCTCTCTTTCTCTCTCTCTTTCTCTCTCTCTCTCGTCAATTTGTTTGCATATTCAGTAGCGAGAGAATTGTCGCTGCCATTGTCGCCTCTGTTCTGTTCTGTTCTGTTCTGCTTTATAACTACACACATTTCCGTTTATTTTGTGTGAGTCTATGTTTTCATGTTTATAGGACAATGAAGCGGCTCTAACTCTATGGCCAAAGTGAAGCGAATCGGAGCCAACAGAATTTCATAATTTATTCTTAATCCTATTTCGGGGGATTGGTTGGATAGCATGTAAGCAACCGCATTCTGGCGAGTAAATTCGTCCTTTCGTCGACCATCTCATTCCCTTTCACCTCGTCTCACTTCGTTCAATGCAGTGAATCGTCATCGGTTTTTGCATTGTTTAAAACCAACTTTGACTTTTGTAATTCCGGATATGTATGATTTTACGTTATATTCATACAACACAGCATTATTGTTATACTTTAAAAACTACTTTTTCGAACTTTTACTTTAAAAGTCACAACTAAATCCAGTGAAATACCACTTGACCTGTTTCTCATTCTGCCATTCTGCTATTCGCGCCAGTTCTCTCTGTCTCTCCCCTCTCCCCTCTCCCCTCTCCCCTCTCTCCTCTCTCCTCTACCCTCTCTCCTCTACCCTCTCCCCTCTCCCCTCTCTCTTCCTCTATGTCATTTCATTTGCACATGCATTTTGAGCCGGAGCGTTTATGAGTTGTAATTACACGTGGTGTATGGGCTTCGTGTTTGTTGTATTCTCTTAAAATAAGACTTGCTTTCTTTGGTGGTTAAACATCAACTGATTTACTTTATTGCTGTATATATATATAACACTTTGACATTTGCCGGCAACGTCAGTGTTGCCAGACACTACATCTACTTCCTTTTTCTTTTATTTATTTATATATATATTTTTTTATATATTAATTTTCAAAAATGTACATAATGCGTTAACCGTAATTCATAAAAATTATCCTTCTGAATCAATGCTGCATTGCTGCTACTTCTTTCGTTGATTTGATAGTTCATAATCCTGATAGTGGCTTGGTGCATTTTTCGTTCTGGACGATGTACGTTGTTGTCTGGGCTGCTCCTCTGTCTGTGGTGATGATGCTGTAATGGAACTGTTGGGAAGAACCTTTTTTACATGTGATACATTTCTTTTATATTGCGTACCAGTGTTCGCGTTTTCAACTGTCACTTCTCCTCCACTCCGTTTAATGACTTTGTGCACAGTTGGTTCGAATGTAGTGGCTAATTTGTTTGTTATGATTTGACGCTTTAACACTACATCGTCACCTTCTTCAATACCATTTGTTTGCGCATGTCGTTTGCGATCAATATAAATTTTTCCTTTCAATTTACTTTCTTTATCTCTATCTCTCATCTCTCCATCATCTTCCTCAATTGACTGTTCAATAACCGGTAACTTATCACGAATATTCCGATTAAACATGAGCTCAGCTGGTGTTTTTAACGTGGTCGAATGTGGTGTCGATCGGTACATCATCAAATATTCGTGCAAATCTTCTTGCCAATTACCTTTTTCATTCTGACAAATAGCCAAGCGTTTTAATAGTGATCTATTTTGTCTTTCCACTTCTCCATTCATTTGTGGCCAATATGGAGTAGTACTGTTTAAATGAATGTTATTGATACGACAATATTGTTTGAATTCTTCGCTTTTCAATTGTGTACCGTTGTCCGCCTTAATTGATAATGGCAAACCAAATCGAGCAAAAATAATTTTGAGCCGTTTAATTGTCTGTGTTGAATCAATTTTTGTCATTATTTCAACTTCCATGAACCGACTGTAGTAATCAACAATGACTAAAATGTAGTGACCAGAGGGAAGTGGACCCAAGAAATCGATTGCCAAATGTTGCCATGGAGCTGATGGTAATTTAGTCGTTTTAATAGGCTCCGGCGCTGATGGTGCACTAACTAAAGTGCAACCACGACACTTTTTCACAAACTCTTCGACCTGAGCATCGATCTTTGGCCACCATACTTTTGCTCTCACACGTCTTTTCATGACCGTCATCCCCGGATGGCCTTCATGAGCTAATTGTAAAATTATTTCACGTAGAATTTTCGGAATCACAATACGTGTTCCACGCAGTAAAATGTTTCCAACAAAACACAATTCACTCTCAAACATTTTGTATGCCGAAGCATTTTCTGTCCACTCGCCTTGGTTAAGTGCCAATTTTACCGCTTGAATCTCATTGTCAATGACTGAGCTCTCCTCTATCTCTTTTAATTTGACTGCTTTAGGTTCAGCATACGACACAATCCATTTAATATATTCTTCTGTATCATTTTTGTTTACATTTTCATCATATGTTACATTTCGTTTCAATAATCGTGACAAAGGATCGGCAATGTTTGTTTTACCCGATTTGTAAATTACCTTGAACTTGTACGACATTAATCGAATGACCCATCGCTCTATACGAGCGCATGGTTTTGATTTCGGGCCAAATAACGTTTCCAAGGCTTTATGATCCGTTATTAATTCAAAATTCAGTCCAAACAAAAAATAATGAAATCGTTCAACAGCCCATACCAGTGCCAGTGCCTCTTTTTCAGTTTGTGCATAATTCATTTCTGGTGCTGTTAGACTACGACTCGCATATGAAATCACTCTCGGAGTTTCGTTTTGAAATTGTATTAGAACCGCACCCAATCCAACTGGACTAGCATCTGCTATAACCTGTGTCCGATTTTTCAGATTATAATATCCCAAAATTGTGGTATCGGTTAATTTTTCTTTCAAATAATCAAATGCTATTTGCTGCTCCTGCCTCCATTCAAAACTACTACTGTTTTTAGTTAAGCGTCGTAATGGTTCACTGGCTGTCGCTAAATTTGGAATAAATTTGCCGACGTAATTCACAAGTCCCAGAAAACTACGAGTCTCTTCAGCATTTGATGGCTCACGGAACTGTTGTACTGCTATAATTTTATTGTACATTGGTTTGACACCCGATGCTGACAAAATGTGACCAATGAATTGTATTTCTGATACACCAAACTGACATTTTGCTCGATTTAATGTCACATTAAATTCACGTAACCGATCCAGAACTTTTCGTAACCGTTGGTTGTGAATTTCCATGGTCGATGCATAAACCAGAATATCGTCAATAAATATAATTATTCCAGTACAACCACTCAAGATCTGTTCCATAAGCTTCTGAAATATTTCTGGTGCGCATGTAATGCCAAACATCAATCTCGTAAATCTAAACAGACCTTTTCTTGTCATGAAAGTTGTAATCTCTCGTGATTTTTCCGAAATTTCCACCTATAACCAAAATAATCACTCAGTCATATTTCCAATTGTTTTCAATGGCAAATTTTCCTATTTATTTATTTATTTACGAGAAACTAAAAAAAAAATAGACATTTTCTTGCTTAATATGTTTTTTTTTTCAACTATATAAATACTTATATTTATAACATTTTCTTCCCATGATTAATTTATTTTCAAAATAAATATTTCGCACGTATCGTTTTTCTTTTTATTCTTCTTTTTTTTTCAATTTATCAAATGAGTATCTGTTTTCTTTTTTTTTCTTTGCTGAAAACTACTTAATGTCTATTTTTTTCGTTTATCTCTTTTCTTTTTTTTTTAAAAAAAAACATGTAATTATTCAAAATCCACCTGGTGGTATGCTTGCTTCACATCAAGCTTCGAAAACACCTTTGCATCTCCCAACTGTGGTAGAAAATCGTCTAAAGTAGGCAATGGGTGGTTCTCGCGATCGACAGCCAAATTTGCACGTCGCATATCCACACAAAGACGAATATCATTGGTATCTTTTGGTGCCACTACTAATTGTGATACCCATTTGGACACCCCGTTCACTTTTTCGATAATGCCTTGACGCAACATTTCATCAATTTTATCATCCACCAGTTTTTCCAATGGTGCTGGTACACGTCGATAAGGTTGAACTACCGGTGTGACATTTGTTTTGATCGGAATGTCAATTAAAACACCTTTGATCTTTCCCAACAACTTTTTCGCTTCTTTTGAATCAATTGTGTTGACACTTGATTTTTTCCATGTATCATCATAACCAATCTTTAGCACTCCGAGTGCTTTAGCTGTTTCGTAGCCCAGAAGCACCTTTCCAAATTCATCAGCCACATAAAAATCAGCTACTTGTTCATTCTGTGGTACTTTGATGTTTGCTCGAAACATACCCATGAATTTTAATGTATGGCCACCATACGCGCGAAAATTAATGTCCACCTCCTTTTGTCTTTGTATTGTCACAATATTTTTCGATTTAAATTCCACCCAGGATGCTTTGTCAACAATATTATAACGAGATCCTGAATCGACCACAACTTCAACATCAATGCCACCGATCTTGCACCAAATTTTATTGTCAGTACCATTTGATTCAACACAAAAAACATCTTCATATTCATCTTCAATGCTCTGAACATTTTGCTCTGGTAGCGTTTCGACCATATCAACACTTTCCTTCTTCATTTTGTTTGATACATCGGTATTTTCGAATTCACCCTTGCGTTTGTTGCCAGCCGGTCGAGCATTTATATTTCCACGGAGAAAACAACATCGAGCAAAATGATCCTTGCGACCACAGTTATTACAATTCTTTCCTTTTGCTGGGCAATTCTGATCGACTGATTTGTGACCTTTTCTTCCACATCGTCCACACATACCAGTAAAATTATTCGGTGTGGTGTTTCGACGATTTATAAATTTTCGTTGTGTACTTATTTTGCATACACTTTCATCCTTCGAGTCGTTTGTCGCCATTGTGTTTGATTCATTATCATTAACGTTTTTGGTGAATGATTGTTGTTGTTTTACAACTGATTCCAAAATACGAGCCAATTCAACAATCTTTTCCAATTTCTCACCTCCACGTTCCAATATTTTGCGACGCAGTAAATCAGAATGACACCCACTGGTAATTTGATCACGAATGTTGTCATCGAGCTCGCTCCCAAAATTACATCGTTCCGCTTGTTCACGTAAACGCATCACGAACATATCAATACGTTCACCTTTATTGGTATTGTCGAGAAAAATATTAATTTTATTTTATTATTTTTCAATTCATCCTTCCTTTCAATATTTTCTATATTTTTCTCTTTTTACCTTTACTTTGTTTCATTTTCCGATACACATGTCTCTCGTATGACACATTTTGTTTTGGCTCGAAAAAACTACGTAATCTGTTTACTGCTTGTTCATATTCATCATCAGGTTGAATTTTTACATAACCAGTTGCCAGTGGACCTTTCCGAACCAATGGTACCTTTGTGTTTGTTTCTTCTTTTTCTGGTATGGAATAGAAAATCGACTGAACCTTACTGCCAGCATAGTGCAACATCCAATTCATCTTTTGTTTCGGCTCTTCGATTTCATTTGCTAGCGCGAATATTTCAAATCCTCGCAACCATACCTTCCATTCATTGCCGCAATTTCCATCTGGTTTGAAATCGAACGGTGGCGGCCCATCGTTCATTCGCATTTGTTTTGTATCTGAAATACAAAATACACAATTCAATAATCATATGTTTATTTAACTTTCAAGATGAAAATTTAACATCACTCCATACAATAGAAATATATACATACATATATATATATATATTTCCAGTGTACGAATGTCAGTATTCATTCCAATATTCGAATTTGACAATTCATTTTAAACAATGGAATGATTGCTACTTCCCACACACAACGTATTTTTTTCCAACAACAACAAAATCGTGATACCGCATTCATCAAATGCGGCATTATCTACTGTGTTCAACAAGTGTACCGCTATGTTTTTTTTTCCATGCACACCCAAACCGAAACACCGTTTCTCGGTGCGCGCCTCTTTCGAAGCGTCGCTTTCTTTCTCTTTCTTTCTTCTAACCTTGTCACCTTTCAACACACTATCTACTGTGTTTGTAACAATATTTCAACATTTGATCTATATATTTTTCAAAAACAATTTTTTTTCTTTTTTTTTTTTTTTTTTTTTCAGTGTTGCCAGACACTACAGTGTTGATAGAATATTTTTGAGTATTTTTCAAACTCATTGCGTGCACATGCCACGGAATTTTATCACTTTTGATATCGAAGCGCAAAAAACCATCTCATCGCCGTAACGACAAGCCCCCGTTTGCCGAACAAAACAAGCAGAATACAAACACTATTTCTCGTACTCACAATAAAATGCAATAATTTAGTGTTAACCACGATAAATTTGAAGAAACATGTGCAAAATATGTCGGTATTACAACTGCAGAAACGCAAATTGCACACGCTCAGTGCTAGTTAGCTCGTTCGTTCGTTCGTTGGAACTTAAACACAGCAAAACCCGTTCGAAAATTCAACTCTGTGCACTGTAAAAACTTTTCAATGTAAGCTTCTGAATAATCGCTGAAGCCAAAATTAAATTCAATTTTCACAAAAGATGAAAGAGCTTTCGTATCAATTATTTGTTGCACAATTTAACAACAGAAAAGGTTTTAATTTTGAATTGGAAAGGGGTTTAGCGGCTTATCCAATTTACACTCGTATATCGTCAACTTAAAATCACTGCGTATGCATTTTGATTGTATGAATTAATGTGAATGTGTGAATGTATTTTGTATTTATTGCGATGAGATGTTCGCCGATTTTCATTTTTTTTTTTTTCTTTCTTTTTTTTGAGTTTTCATAAATGAAACCCAAATCAGAAATTAAAAAATGCGAAAAAGTTGAAAGGCACGAAAGGACAAATGGGGAAAAAGGGGCAAAAAGAGATCAATGGATTGGTTAGTTCGGCGCTAGTGCCAAAAAAGAGATTATTTATCATGCATTTCAAAATGCCAATCCGCAACTGGTTTTTCTATTGATTCCATTGAAGAATAGTTGATCAATCGATAAATCACATTTAATTCCTTTTCAAATATAATTCAATGGCCAACAATCGAATGAATGTACAAAATGAACGAGAGAATCAACCGATAACGTTGTGCTATGCAATGTATGTGTTTTTCGAATAAATATGCGGAAAATTATGGATAAAACCAATTGATTTAAACACGCTTATATGAAATTAGCGCTCGCAAAATTCAATTCAGCATGAAATGATACATTCACAATGATGTACGCAATCATTTTGAAAATTAATTTGCTCAAAATGCCGAGTTGGGCGAGGCAAGTATGTGACACATTTCAACATTATGCAACAACGCATTTTTATTTTCATATTCGGTGATCAGCTGAAATAATCGGCGCAAAATCAGTTTTGAATTTGATTTGATTTTCAAGTCAATGTCATTGCATGGAAACATATGATCACATACAAGTGCTGAATAATTAATTCGGAGCGAACGAGCGATTTTACGATGAAAATTATTGATTTCAAACATTCGACTAAAGTCTATTATTCCAAGTGAATGGCATCGTGTCAATTGTATTGACTCATAATTAGCTGTTTAAGCGTAGGCATTTCTCTGTAAATCCGCTAAGAGATGATTTCTGTTGTTGTTGCTATGGATTGGCTGGATGGATAGATGGATGAATGGGATAGGTGATGTAAATGAAATCATTCAAAAGATTTCGAGTGATTTTCGTTTTGATGCGAATGCCGCTGACTGACAGATATTTTATCAAATAAATGGTGTTTCATCATCATTCATGGCTGCCTCAAAATTCAAGCCGACCGATTCACACAGGACGGTTTAGTTATGGTCACAAACTGAATCACAAAGCAGCTTTTCCCATCATAGAAGAGAAGAGCAGAAAAAACCAATTTAAAATGGGACAAATTCGTAATGCAGTGCATCGTTGCAATGATAAATGAAATGGTTGTGGCATTATATGGCCATGTTTTTAGCGATAATACATTTGAAGCTCCGTTTTGGTGCCCAAACTGACTATTGTTAAATTATCGCTTCTCTTCAGAATTGTAAAAAAAGAAAAACGTGCACGCCGACAAAGCCATTTTCATTTGTCGATGTACTGTACACCATTCATTGGAATCGGCAACTTTGATTCACAAAATACAAACAGGAAAACACACGCACACGCACACTAATTCAATAATTGGTTTAGGCTCTATGTGAAAAGATGCAAATTCACGACGCAAAATACGGAACAAAGAACCGCCAAGGATGTTTATTCAATTGAATGAATGGAAAATGAATGTTTCACCACATGAACATGGCCACATTTGGTTAGCAGCCACACACAACTCAAAAATATATGCAATATGCTTGAGTACAAAATAGATAGATAGAATATAGAATTTCATTAGAATGGCAGGCAGCGAATATAAAGAAAATATTCACTCATTTATTCAGATTTCGAAAGTAGAAACTCGAACCGAAATTTTGCAGACAAAACTTTCGGGATTCATTTGCATTGTTTGTCAATTATTTGCAATTATGTGATGAAGGCAAGTCGAAAAATGTGCCAACGAAAAAACTAATGACAAAAAAAAATTAAAATGAAAGAAAAATACTATAAAGAGAATTTGAAGAGAGAGAGAGGGAGAGAGAGAAAAAAAAGAACGGTAATGATGCCAATTTCAATTCGAAACAGAATACATTTCCGAAGGTTTGCGTCTCAGCAAACGAACCCATAAATATCCAAATCGATACAAAATCGAATATCCGAAGGCCAATTGAACCATTGCATATTGCCCTTTCACATCGCTCTAAATAGATTGAATGAAAGCAAATGAAGTTTCTTAAGTTGAGATATGAATCGAATCACTTGTAACGAAAATTGTTCCATTGGCCACGAGTTGTTTCATGTCACTTTAGATTTGGGCAAACATGCAAGCGTGCAATATTGATTGCGTTTTATAGTTAGGATTAAAGCTTTTACAAATGCCGCCACAGTTGTTTCCAGTATAAGAAAATTCCGGCAAATGGATTTATGCGAAATACGGATGATACACCAAAAGAGAGAGAGAGAGAGAGAGAGAGAGAGAAAGAGAGAGAGAGAGAGATTGAGAGCGCAAAACTACAGGAATCACACACAAACATACACACACATCGAAACAAGACGACACAAAACGCAAGTGACAAATGAGTGTTCGTTGTCCATTTGTCGTTCGTTAACGGTCAACCGGATTTTCAATGTTGAATACCAGTTCTAATTTATCGACAAACTACAATCGTTTCACTTGATTTTGTTTGTTTATGTTTTGAGAAACACTAATCGAAATTGGCCCATTTGCATTTCAAGTCACAACAATGACTCCATATGACAAATGACGAACATGAGAGATGTAGAAAAGGAGAGAGAAAAAAAAAATCAACATCGGCACACAAATAATGTGTTGTTGTAGCTGAGCAACTAATTCGCATGTCGTACAACTTGAAGATCACAAGACAAATTTCATTCCACAAATAAGCAACCAATCTCTCTTCCTCTGCTCACTCAATTTTTCGATGAACAAAAAATGAAAAAGAATGAATTTTCTCGATAAAAACACAAAGCAATGTACAACAGCGACAAAAAATTGTGAATTAATGAACAGATGGTACAAAATACCTTTCGATTATAATTTTTGTTGTATTTTTTTGTTTACAAATTTAGATTATCTTTTGAAGCACATCAAAGACTTAGACAATGTAGAACGATGAAATGCTCTCTTTCGCTCTGCTCGTAATTGCCTGATGTTCATTCAAACAACTTACAATGTAATGACAAAAGGAAAGAGCGAATAATCACAAAAAAATCTACAACGATAACACAATAGCTTGTTCAAAGCACCAACTCATGCTAAGTTTTTAAACATTGGCTTCAAGTGCATGAAAACACCAAACGATGTTATCATTATCATCATCATCATCATCATCAACAACATAATCAGAAAGTTACATGTACATTATACATACATATGAGAAATATGAAAAACAATTTCTTCTTTTCACTCATTCATTCAACAATTTTCTGATATTTCGAGTTAATTTTTTCTTTCTTTTTTTTTTGATTAACCATTTGAGCACACTCAAGACGAGAAAACAGAAGCATTACTTCCCTTTTGGTCTTTCACACTTGTTTTTGCTAAAAAATTCACATTGCATGATTTGACGATTCAATTCATTTGTCTTTGTATCGGCCTCATTTAATCTACTAATGTCAAACAAAAATTATTCTGCCTAAAACTTACTGTCAACTTGTAAATTGTTTCGATCTCTTGTTATCATTTCTTCAAACAGTTTTTTCCGGAAAGAGGCTCGGAAATAATGGGCCCTTTTAGAACAACTAGTTGACAGCTGTCAAATAGTACTAATTTGGTACTAAATTTGAAATATCCAACAGATGGGGCTGTTCTACTACACCGATTTTTGTCGGCTCAGAGACACAATACTCGAGGAAAACTATTACTTCAAAAGGATTATAATGATTTAATGCGTTTTTTTTATTATGTTGTTATTATAAAGGATTTTGGAATTGAAAAGATTTTTAAAAATTTTACAGAATAAAGATGTGTCATTTTGTTCTCTTTTTATTGACACGCCATCTGGAAAGAAACTGCGCAGCAAAATAGCAACAAAAAAAACAAGCAATTTGCGCAATACAACAAATGTTACCGAACATTCTAGTTCAATTCGTTGTCAATAGACATATTAATTACGGTATAGATGGCGCTTCAATCGCGGATTTTATAAGACTTCTCGAACATGTTTGGAAATGTTTTCTTTTTATGAGTCATTTGTTCATTTGCTGCGCAATAACTTCATCCATGCTGTATTTCCACTGTACAGTTCCCCTGTATCAGGTTCTTATTGGTCAATTCTGGTGAGAGAAATTCAAAGTCGTCAATGAATTACAATTATTTTGTGAAATATATATAAGAAAAAATGCATTTTCAATTACTCTACTTATTCAAACACATAATAAGTACAGCTTTGCGTTTTAGTTATGTTATGATTATTTTAATGCCAACATAATTAATGTTATGTTATGTTTGAAACACTATTCATCTTAATAACGTTAATAAGATTCCACCATAATAATAACATAATATGTTATTAATATGTTTGGAAAATCTTATTATTATGTTAATAACATAATCAAACATAATACAATACCAAGTCTCATGATTTTTCGGATAAATTTATTCTCAATTGCATTTCAAAGAGGAAAGAAACCCACGTTGAATTTCAAATTGATTTTTCTCAGCTATTTGGAATTTCATATAAAAATAAACATAAAATTATGTACACCAATTTTTCATGAAATTTCAAACAGGAAGCCTTGGAATGCAGGCCAAATCCCGAGAATCCATGGATCAGCCTGGGAAACTGACACTTCTAGTTGATAGGTCTTGAAATTTTTTTTACTATAGTCAAAAATTAATTTATTTTTGCGTTTTTCCTACCGGATAGCTGAGAAAAATCAATTTGAAATTCAACGTGGGTTTCTTTCCTCTTTGAAATGCAATTGAGAATAAATTTATCCGAAAAATCATGAGACTTAGTATTGTATTATGTTTGATTATGTTATGAATATAATAATAAGATTTTCCAAACATATTTATAACATATTATGTTATTAATATGTTAGCATCTTATTAACGTTATTATTATGTTATGTTCGGCCAAAATAAATAATATTTGATTATATTATGGTTATGTTATGTTATATCATACTACTTTTTTAATAACGGTAAAGCTGTACATAATAAGTGCTTTAATTTGAAGTGTTTTTTTTTTATTTTTATTTTTTTTAATCGGCAAATGTGACTGTCAACCCACGTTGGATTTAGTACACTAGTGACTCTATCTAATGTGTATTTTTTAGATTTAGTACAGAAATGTCGTCCTCTTATGGATAATTTCAGGTTTGCAAATGTCAAGTCAGGTGTACTAAAAGGGCCCAATTTTCCTTCAGTCATTTCCGAGGCTCTTTTCAAATTTCCGTAAAATTCACATTAAATTTTGTAATTTCCAGTAATGTTTAAACACAAATGTACGTTGCAACCGATCAACTAAATCACATTCATTGTCAATTGCATAATTATTGTTGACACTTGTACGTTTCATAGGGAGATTCTGAGCAAAGTATCATCTCGCATTTTTGGCATTGTTGTTCTGTCATATACCTGCTGTTGATTATTTATCTAATGGAAACAAATCACCTGAAATGTTAGCTAAATTCAATTCAATTAAAAGTTGTCTCCATTCATTTGTTTTTACGGTACATTTAAGAAACCGAAAAAGAAGAGCCAATATTAAATTGGCGTGTATATCACTATTGATATTATTAGTATTGAACGCATTGCATTGTTTGCATTGTGCAATTTTGAAATAGTGGTTTTGGGATTTTCAATACAGAACCACCCAGTCTAATTAAATTCAACAGCTAGATACATTTTGTGGCATTCAAATGGATTCAATTTAATGATGAAATTCATTGAAAATTACGTAAAAATTAAAGGAAACAAAGAATCTATATTCATTATTCAATCATGATTAACTAATTCATTGAAATTTATGTTACGGATTAGATTCAAGTTCATTAGTCCATCATTGCGAGTATATTTCCAAAGATCTTTTTCAACAATTTCTGCAACATAGCAATTTATTGAATCAAATATTGAGAAAATGTATTTTATCTCGGTTCGAAGTAGCAGCAAATATGAATCATAGACAAATGAATGATTTATTCAATTTTTCATACTGTTTCCGTAACAAAAATGCCATTGAAGCTAGTTTCGTCTTATCTAATTTAAAATTGAATTGAATTTCATAGTTGACCATATTATATTCATTTGGCTTAACAACATCCCCCCCTCTCTCTCTCTGTCTCTCTCTTTTCTTCTTCGTTTTATCTCAAGCTATGCATATAAAGAAAAGCTTCCATTCAATTAAATGAAGAGAGAAAAAAAAAGATTTTTTTTAAACCGGAATTCAGCTCATTCACATCTCATTAACAACATAATTTTTTTCTCATTTTGAAATCCGCTCCTTGTCTTTTCATCATTTATTCAATAGAGAGAAGAGCGCGTGAATTATGACTTTTGTCTCTGTGTTGTTCTATCTTGAAAAAAAACACACTCAAGCACGTTAAGCTTCTGCGAGTTTTTTTTTAATGCCGCTCACAATTCCTAACATTTTAACTGCAGCTGAGTTGTGCACTTCACATTTAAATTTTTTCAAAACGATTTCATTTTGCTCCTCGTTTTTTGTCAACAACTTTGCTCCCTGTTCTGTCAACATGAATGAAATGAGAAAGAAAAACAAGTGCAAAACCGACAACGGAATGTAAATCACAAGACAAAAAATGAAAGTAGAAAAATGAGTTATATTTCAAAGAACAGAGGCGATAAACGTTTGAGAAACCACAAAAAAAAGAGAAAAATGTTTCTGAATGCAATCAATTTCACTTTGTTCTTCACCCCAATGAGAACATTCAATATTTGATAAAATTTCAACATGATTTTTCTGACATTTGTATTATGGTTCTAAGAAACGAATCAATTTGAAACAGAAAATTAATGCGCAGAAATTTAATTAAGAAAATCTACTTGATGCAATGCGATACGATGTAAAAGAAAGGATTTAAAGAAAAGCAGAAGAATTAGTTCAGTTTACCACTTCAAAATTTCACTCTCTCTCCCCTCACTCCATCTCACTACATCCCTCTCTCTCTCTCTAATCAAAGATTCATTCGAGCATTCATTATTTAATAAAAGTGAATGATTAAAAACTAAAAGGCAAAAGTAAGCTAGCAACAAAAATGTACGTTGTAATCGACCAAGCAAAATAGAGCTAAAATGAAGATGACGACAATATTTACTAAAGAGGAGATATAGAGAGAATGGAAAAGAAATGAAAAGTAATATAGAAAAGAAAAAAGAAAAGACCGACATAAACCAATATATGAAAAGTTGAATGAAATGGACAAAAATTAAATGAAATATCGTCGACGTTTTCATAAATGCTCTATACATCTTTGTACACAAATTAATTTCCCCAAAGAATACAGTCTATTTCAGAGTGAGTGAATGCATCAAGCCGGTCCGAAACGGACGCGTGCTCATCACTTCCCACAAAAATAGCTATTCAAAGAGTTTTTGCAGAACGAAAAGCTCCCAAGTGCCTTCAACGATAAACTTTCTCTTTCTCTTTCTCTTTCTCTTTCTCTTTCTCTTTCTCTTTCTCTTTCTCTTTCTCTTTCTCTTTCTCTTTCTCTTTCTCTTTCTCTTTCTCTTTCTCTTTCTCTTTCTCTTTCTCTTTCTCTTTCTCTTTCTCTTTCTCTTTCTCTTTCTCTTTCTCTTTCTCTCTCTCTCTCTCTCTCTTCTCTTTCTCTTTCTCTTTCTCTTTCTCTTTCTCTCTCTCTTTCTCTTTCTCTTTCTCTCTCTCTCTCTCTCTCTCTCTCTCTCTCTCTCTCTCTCTCTCTCTCTCTCTCTCTCTCTCTCTCTCTCTCTCTCTCTCTCTCTCTTCATCTATCTGAGACTCTATCTTTTCGTTTGTATTTTTCTCTTTCTCTCTCGTGTGCGAACGAAACTGAATTTGCTTCAAGTCGGTTCGAATTGAGCTCGCTATTGTTCACATGTGGTGTATGTAATATTCAATTTAAACACAAGCAAAATTAGAAACTTTCAACCATCAATATGCCTTAATGAACAGTAACAGTGACTAAAATGCGGTTAAATATTTTCGCAATTGCTTTGAATGGTTTGGTAATCTCTCTAGTGACCACAAGGGAAAAGTGGAAAAAATAATGAAGAAATTCACCAACACCACATATAATAAAGCGTATTTCGCTCCTTTAATTTTTAGCAAAATAAGTTTTCCTTTTTAAAATTAACCAAGACATTACAAACATTTTAATCTAATCATTTAAATCTCTTTTATTCTAGGTGAGTGAAACGACCAGTGATTACCACGCTTTTTCTCTCTTGTAAGTAGTTTTCAAATTTTAAGCAACCGTTAAAATATGCCAAATGCAGAGTCCAAGATTTGCATCGAACTTTCTCTTCTTTTTTTGCGCTGTTGTTGTTGTTCATTTCAAACAAAAAAAAAACATTGTCAGCCGCACATCTTTCATCTCATCATATTCATCTTGAGAATTAACAATGTCTTGGGCAATAAAAACTGTATACGATGCAGCAATAACATGGCAACAATGTTGTGTGCATTATATACTGGGCAAGCAGATTTTAACATTCGCGCGAATTTATTTCTTACATTTCCGTCTACTTTTTACCCTATTTAAACTTAAAACTCTTTTGTGTGCTTTTTAACACAAAATCACAAGCATTGTAGAAAAGTTATTTATTGCGCTGGACGGTCAATAAAACAGTCATTGAAATATGTAAGCGAGAAAGGAATAAAAACTACACGCAAATAATGGCGGAAAAATGTGCATTTTAAGACAAATGCTGAACGGAAAAGGAAATGCAGAAAACGATACCGAAAGTACGGAACACAGATAAGGAAAATCAAATAAAATCGTGTAATAAAATTGGTTGAAAATCTGCATTTGAAATGAAGTTGTAATCATATCAATTGGTATCCAGACAATGTATTTGGCCAAATAGGTGAATAAAGAGACTCAAGTGAATTTGCATTTGCTAATAATTCAAAATTAATTCAGTTGCCGTGACTGGATCAATCAATCCAGTAATCGAACTATTCATATCTGCAAAGGATTCGCAAATGCGTTTTTGTTGTTCGAATTCCATTTGTTCAACCTAAATAATTCTGAATGAATGCAATAAACATTGCATTAACACTGGATAAACATGGACATTGGAAACAAACTGGTGTTCGTGAGAGTGAATGTCTGTGAGAAGAGTGACACCCTCTAAATTAGTCATGGATATGCTCTTGAATCGCGTCTCAAGATCTCTTGACAAAACAAGACAAGGAAATAGGGAGTGCAGTGTGCAATGTGCATGGCACTGGCCATGAAACAACCAAACGAACCATACATTTTATGGACTCTAGACACTGTTATTGATCGTTTAATGTTCAATTTTGCTCAACTTCACTTGGCCAGTCAATCGAATGTATGTTGGTCCATACATGTCGATGCAATCGTTAAATTTTTAAATTGTAGAAAGTCCATAAAATGCTTCACCGCAAATAAATTTTCTGAGAACGCAACGCAACGAAACAGTACAAAAAAAAAAAAACAGAGGAAACGAAGTGCATCGTAACGGGTTTTCTATTGCTTTTCTGTCAGTCTCCATTTTTTAACGTGTGAAGTTCATGCATACATTTTACAATTGGCCACTTCATAAAAGTAAATGTGTGTTCAAGCCAATTCGGAAGAAAGATAAAAAGGGCTGAATGAGTAGAAAGGAAAAAAAACCTCCTCCGGCCATCACCAACAGAATAAAAATGCGATAAATGTCCAGAGTCTGAAGTGATTTGACTTGGATGTTTTCCCGATCGATTTTTTATCTTTCGTTTCTCTGCGAACTGTTTACGGTATGTGATTTTCTGTTTGTATTTTGAATCTGCTCTATTCGAAACGCAGAGGGAGTGAAAAAGATAGTGAAAGATCGATTTTAACAATAAAACAATGCTACAAATATAGAGTTGAAACGGTGTTCAAACACACAGAGACTAGATCTTAATTAAATTCATTTTCTTCCAAATATTTGATTAATTCACAGATTGTTTAGTTGAGCTTTGCTAGTGAAAATATATCAAGGCAGACATTAATGCTGAATTACACTATGGATTGAAATAGAGACAGCGGGTAAGAGAGAGAGAAAGAGAGTGAAAGAACGAGAAAAAAAGTGACAGAGAATAGACGAGACATTTTACGTTGCGCTGGATTTTGTTGACTTTGAAGTGAAAGCGTGCACACTGCACATTCCAAAATATATTGCTTCGTGACATACACACACACACACGCGCGCGCGCCTTGGGAGGGGGTGGATGGTTGTGCAAAGCGAGAGTGAGAGCGTTTTTGGTGCGAATTTGTTTTATAGCACAAATCAGATATGGAATTTGAAAAATGTTCACCCCAAAAACAACAACCATGACAAAGAGAGCGAATAAAAGAAAAAAAAAAAAATAAAAAAATAAAAACCAACAGCAAAATGCAACCAAGAAGTTTGTCCGAAACATCGTTATCGATCCGATGTGGAATTTGTGGTTGTTGCAGCACTATGGAAGCGAACAAAAGAGAGTTAAAGAAAGATAGAACGAAAGAGAGAGATTATTTTTTAGAACTCATTTTGCCTGTTAGTGAAAAACATTTTGTGTGGCACATTTGCTGAAAAAAAAAACATTTCACCCGGTACCGACCATCACAAAACTGACGCCGAACAGAGAGAGCGAATAAAAAAATTGAGAAAAAGCAACCAATGGAAAGAATGAACACGCTTTTGCTATGTGCTTGTGTTACATCATTACATCAAAACATTTCGTTGCGTTTATCTCTAACTGTTGAAAAATTTAAGGAAATGTCATTGACTCAGTATAACATTCAGTAGAATGCTCGAAGGGGCAGAGAAAACTGCATGGAAATGCAGTGTAGCTACGAGTATGTGTGTGTATGATGGTAAAGCTTCCCATTATGTCAACTAACTGCCGATCTTTCTCTATTTTCTCTTTCTTTGTCCCTTTTCCCCGCATTTTCTCTCCCTTTCGCTCTCTTTCTCTCCCATTTGCTCTCACTATCAATCTCATTCATTCGTATGTCTCATTTTAATGCAAACATGAACAAGATTTTTTTTGCAATTTCTTCAAAATGCGCTCTAATATTTTATTCCATTTAATGTTTCATTCTTCATTATTATTGTTATTATTATTATTTTTCCTCATTTTTTCCCTTTTTGCAATATCCATCGTTCTCTCTCTCTCTCTCTCTCTCTCTTTCTTTCGCCCTCTTGCTTGCTCTTTCTGGATCTTATTCCGTCTCTCGTTGTTTATGTTGCTTTTGGTTTTTCACTGTGAATGCACTTTATTTAGTTGATGTTATTGCACCCATTTCATTGGTGTGTATGTTCTTTTTCATGCCAAGCCTAGCCAAGTGTGAGTTGTAAAGCTCGAAAGTTGAATAAACAGCAATATATCTTTTTGAATAAAACGAACTCAGAGGGTACGAAGAGAAATAGAGAACGAGAGAGAGAAAGGTTGGGAAAGTGCACATTTTGCTTCATATGATACGTAAATATACATACAAAAGAGAAGAGAAAGAGAGAGCGAAAGCAAGAGCGATATTGAGAGAGAGATGGGAAGAGAGAGAGAGAGATATTTTGTAATCGTGTATTTAGGTTTGCAGGAATGATGCTGTGAATGAGATGCGAGTCGATAATATGCAGATAGAAAGGCGCATTACTTTTTCCACAAAAGAATCACAAGCAATGAAATACTAATGTGCAACTGTTCAGTTGAGAAAACGAAAACGCAACTTACCCTCGCAGCAAACAGATGAACATCATGGTGAAAAGGAACGAAGAAGAAAAATAAAAAAAGTATGAAAATCGCGCAAATATTGCGAGCAATAGCAAGTGAAATATGTGAATATTGAAGATTTTGTGTGAAGCGCATAAAGCATTATATAAAAATCTATATTTAATGTGCTACGTACACGTACATTCTTCCATAATATCATTAATAGTGACATTAGTGCCAAGTTTATAAAACTTTCTCTTTCACACTCGCTCACACCCATTCTCATTCCCATTCTAAATCTTTCACAAGTTAACTTGCTACATATAGATTCGGTGAGATTTTGCCATCATTTCACCACGGGATCTTCACATATGCGACATAACATTATTGTTGCAGCTTGCAATGCAACACATTATACTTATATTAAAAGTGCGCACTTTTACTTCACAATATTCCTTTTCAATTCAAACACATTTTTATTGTTATTTGTTTCGTTTTTTTTCTCTCGTTCCCTTTGAAAGTGTTGCAGCTCCATCTTCTATCTATTTGATTTCGTTTTTATTATTTTTATTGTTTGCGGAGCAAAACGTATAATCGCTCATTTTGGCGCTGTCCCTATGCTACGGCGTTGCTCTCTCTCTCTCTCTCTCTTTCTCTCTTTCACTCACACATTTTAAAACACAATTCGATTGAATTAACATGTGATTTTGTTAATTGTTCCTGTCGCTGTTGGTTTTTAATGTTTAGCTCGCTACAAACATTCATTCACATGAATGTACTCATAGTTTGCCAATCCAATGCAATGGATTAATGGAAAAAGAAATTGTCATCAATCAACGTTTTTTATATTTTCATTTTTCGCCCAATACTTTCAGCCGTTCTAACAACCAAATTGAATGCATGATTTACAAGACAGAGATAGTATGTGAGTGGTAGAGGGCGATTGAAAGTATGAATCTGGAACGAGTGCAAATTTGTTGTGCCAAAAACCAAGAAACAGCAATGAATCCATCTTTGGAGCGAGGCCCATGATATTAAACTTATGTTTGTTAGCAATTGTTAGATGAGCAAATACTGAAAACACACGCATACCGCACATGCACATCAAAAGTAGAGCTAGAAATACAGCTATAGAAAAATGGGTAGACACAGCAAAACTTCTTTTGTCGTGCGATATTCTTTTGCCCGAAAGACAAATGTTTTTTCCAATAATAAGAAACACAAAGTACATACACAAGACGCAGTACACATTGTACCGCAAAAAGGAGCGAAAGACCAAAAAAAAGAGAAAGAGAGAAAGAGAGAGAGAGAGAGGGAAAGGGAGATTCTGAGTCATAATGGAAAATAATGTAAAATAACTTTGAATCGAAGAAATGAAAATTTAAAAAGATTTCGCTGTAGTTTATCGCTCATCTTTGTCTTAACTCCCTCGCTCTCTCACTCTCTCACTACCTTTCTTTCTCTTCCTCTCTCTCAGACCCTCTCTCTATCTCAATCTTGTCTTTTCTTATCTCGTCCTTCTTCTTCTCGTGTATTCATATGTCCACTGTGGAAATATGTTTCGATATTTTTTCAACAACATTACCAAATAGATCGAGATGCCTTTCTTGTGCTCCTAATATTACAATATTGGTATGTAATAGTTGAGAAGGAAAATAAACGACAACACAAATATGTGTAGAGAATTTTTTGTTCTCGTTCGCTCACACACACATTGCCATTTTGCAATTGTGAAATTTTACAGTTTATAAAATGGATCGCCGAACAACGACACAAAAACAAAAACAAAAACAACGAATTAACTGCAAATATTCAGAGTATTTTATGTGATGCACGCGAATGTAACGAAATAAAATTTCTGAAGGAAGAATAGGGCTGTGAGTGTGAGTGACAGAGATAGAGAGAGAGCGAGAGAAAGAGAGAGAGCGAGAGAGAGAGAGAGAGAGAGCGAGAGAGAGAGAGAGAGCGAGAGAGAGAGAGAGAGAAGGAAAATGTTGTAATATGCACTGCTCTTTCGGTATGCACCAGTTCTGGGCGATACACATTTTTACGGATTTTTCCTTAACATTTTGTTATTTCGTTTGGTTCATGTTTCGTGTTTCATGTTTCATGTTTTTGTTCGTCTTTTTCTCGCTCTCTACCTCTATCTATTTCTCCCCCTCCCCCCCCCCTACTCACTCTCTCTCTCTCTCTCTCTCTCTTTGTTTCTCTAGTTTTTCACTATTTTGTCGACTTGTGTTCGGTGAACAGTTTGCCAAATTGAAATCTTTTGAATGTAATAAAATGTTATTTATATGCGGTACATCCTTAATCTTTCCCGGCTGTTACTTCTGCGCTGCGAAACACCGTATTCGCATGCGTTCATCGCATTCCAACACACTGTGATGGACGTTAAGAAAAAGAAGAATGAACGAACAAACAACCAGAAAAAAAAAAAACGATGACAGAAAGTAAGAAAGAGAATTGCACTTTCTAAGGCTTTCATGGTTTTTATCAGAAATCCCTGTCTCATTGCATCTTACACATTCGTACACACTACACACATGCAGTGGAAGTGTTGGCAATTGCACTGTCAAAAATAAAAGATTTATGTACCATTTCAACTCAATCTTCTTCTTCTTTTTCTTACTACTTCGCTTTATTCATGTTACATAGATTAACATTAGCTCTTTTTGCTCGTCTTTTTAGCAAAATTACAGTTTTGATTCAATTTTATTTTATTCTCACATATACACACACCGCATCGTTAAATACGTTCTGACTCAATCTTTTGCTAACCTTTAGCGCAACACCATCATTTTCCAAAAAAAAATTAGCAATCCGTAGCATTTACGTGTTTTTGAATCGCTTTGAACTAAATTCGAATCATAAAAACTATCAAACTTTAGAGTTGGAATGCGATAAAACTGGTATTTTCATGAACATTTCAATTCAAAATAATATTTTCTGAACAATTGTCTGCATCGAAACAATGGTTTAAATTAGTCGTAATTTACTACACATCGCAAAAATTTATATTATTATAGTTATAGGTTTTGACATCCGGTTCCCGAGGTTCCCGAGATTCCCTCTTGATCCTCCTCTGGCCGCTGGGACCGCCTAAAAAAATTTCAAATTGCTGGCAAAAAAGGTTTTTTTTGCTCTTCAATTTATCAAAACTCGGGGGGACTCCCCATGAATTTTTGCGCCTGTCACCCTTTTCGCCCTTGGCTCGCCCGTATTCTAACAGGTTCTAACCTGTGAATATAGTCTTCAACATATAATTCAGTTTCAACGTTTTCTCTCCACTCTCAGAAATGACAGAGAGAGAGAGAGAGAGATCTTCTTTTCCAATTTATCATTTTCTTCATATTCACTGCAATGGATTATTTTGCAGCCAATAAAAGATAAATTCGTTTACATTTTTTTTCCAATGTAGCCAATTCGTTTGTCTTTAATAAAATAATCAAATTAATTGGATTATTTGATACAAAAGTTGGCTCAAGGCTCATATCAATGTTTGTGTTTCTGTTTCTCTGCATCGAAAATAGTTTCTGATTTTTTTCGTTTATGTTTCATTGAATGAATTCGATATTGAAAAACGTAGCTTTGTTCGAACAATAATAACATGAAATTATCTTTATATTTTCACTAATTAGTCGGAAAATCTTCTTCAATATCGTTAAAACATTGCATTCTAATAATATCTGCTGGCAAAGATGGTGATTTCTGTGGAGGATTTGATAGATTTTCATATTGATTGTCGTCAATTCGTTTTTCTTCTTCCTTACTTTCTCTATCTCTCATAATGTACATATGTAGAAAGAAAAAGTGAGGTCGAACTCTTTCTTCTTTTCGTTTAATCCAAAAGCAACGACGAAAAACCTTTGGTTCTTGAACTGTTGCTGTGTGAGCCTGCAGCTTGTATGATATCTTTTGTCAAATCTTTGTCATATTTTGTGGCATTTTCACATAAAGTTTGTTTCGTTCAAACGTATATTCAATGTGATTTGAATGACAAGTTGTTCTATTTTCAGTCATTTTGTGTACTTTATGCAAACGGGTGAAGAAGAAAAATTGATCCAAACCTACTCTTACACACTCACACACTCACACATATTCGCACGCACGCACACTTGCATATACCGGAATAATCACAATAAAAATGAGCATAATGCTATTATTGCCAAGCACAATTCCAATGACTTGGTACCGGGTACTTTTCTTCTTTCTTAGTTTTCTTACAACCAATTTTGTATTTGGTTTTTATTTTCGCTTCTTTGTCGATTCAGGGAGAATACAAAATAGTGTGTGTACGAGATATAGCAAGAGAGAGGGGGGGGGGGGGCTGGGTGTAAGAAAGAGATAGAAAACTCGACATAAGCGCGTGTGATGAATGTTCATAATACACAAGTGTCAGTATATGTAATGTTTGTTCATTGCTCGTTTGTCAGTTTTTATATTTTCGACCTCGGTTGTCTTTTCCGTTTCGTTTCGGTTTTCGTAACCGTTTGTTCAAGATGTCTCTCTTGTGCAATTTTAAAAGGGGGGCTTTCCACGGATTTACAACATAATTTATTGGCGCTGATATTATTCGGATGTCAGTTTTGATCGTCATCATCATCGTCGTCGTCGTCGTGGCCGTCGTCGTTGTCGTCGTCGTTGTCGTCGTCGTTGTCGTCGTCGTCGTCGTCGTCAGTGATTGCAGTTTCAGTTGGTTTTTATTTTGTCTTTGTCTAACGTTTGCCTTGCAGCATTTATATGCGTTCGCTTCGAATTAAAAGCCTCAATGAAACAAACACAACGAACACACCGAACGCAAACATGCCGAACGAAATAAAGAAATCTAGCACACATTCTTCTTCCATACTTTTGAGTGGAATTACATTTTATTATCTGATCTATGCATGTGTTTCTTTTGATATTTTCAACGAAACCAAATCTACCTTCACACACATTCACATTCACACACGCACACTTTCAAATGTGACACATTCGGTGTATGCGAGCGCTGGCTGCCCAAGATATACTTCGATAGAGCGACAACAAGAAGAAGTAGCAGCAAAAGAATGAAAATGAGTAGCACCGTTCATCATATTTATCGTAGTTTAAACCGATTGCGAAAAATGGTCTCATATCAGACAAATGGATGTACACAGACATGCTCATTCCGTTTCACTCTGTTGTCGTTCGTTCATTCGTTTTTATTCCTTTTTTTTTCTTTCTTTCGTTCGTTCGTTCTTTCTTTTTGGCTGTACTCGCACGTACATTTTCACTTTTTCTACATTTCGATGTGGCGCAATGTAATGCCACATGCTAGAGCATCATCAGCAATGCCTGCTAAAACAGTAACTCGAACCATTCACCGCATTCCCACTCCTCCACGTTCTGTAAACATATCGAAGTAAAGACGTAGTTTTTCATTGTTTATCGTGTGTAAGAAAAAGCTTATTACTTGCGCTTGCTGTTCACGTAATTCCCTGTATCTTTTACTTATTCATTTCTTATTTTGATGACATCTCTGTTTGTGTATCTTCTCAATTTGTTTCTGTGTTTTTTTTTTGTTCCCTTCACGTGTATCAAAGGTATTTTCGTTGTTTAATCGATTATTTGTTTTTGCGCTTGAAAAATCCCTTTTTTCGATTTCACATGTGCCGAAAGGACCCAGATGAATAGACGCCTTCCACTGAAACCATACGCTGAATTGAAAAGAAAAAATAAATATGTTAAAAATGTTAAAAATGGAAATTTGCCACGAATTTCATATGAATACCGAATTTAAATCAAATGAAATATTTTTATGGGTTTGAAATTATATTCCAGTGAATTCGATTTACAAGTTGTTCCTTGATGGGAAAAATGAAAGAAAAACAAAGCCACTATGAATGGTAAAACAAAACTCGGTTGAAACAAGGCAGAGCCCAAAATTAGGCACATCTTCCCGAATATTTTACATCATTCACTTAAATTTCCTACTTCAGTGACTTGATTGTTTTCTCATGAAATATTCAAACACACAGCAACAGCATCGAAAAATGCAAAGAAAATTAGAAAACACATAAAATGTGGAACAAAACACAAAAATGAAAATGATTCCAATTCATTCACAAACAATGAAAATTTGAATCATTGCATAAAATTCCTTTTACACAAAGCACACAAATTACAATTCGTAATTTGTTCTTTTCAATCACTGAACAATGTCCAGAATAAAAATGTTCTAAACAAATTCCGACTTGACATTAAATCTGTTTAAAGCATGCCATACAAGTGCCAGAGCTTCATTCTGACACAATCACAACAATCACAACAGTTACTACAGTTGAATGCGAACTTAAATCGAATAAAACGCTATGCAAAGCATTTTAACAATTTCGCATGCAATCATTTTGAAACATTTTTTGGATTTAAATTTCGAAAATATGCCAACAATCATGAGTTGAAAATTGGACAAAGTGAGTTTTTCCTTGCATTTTTCAATCGTCATTCACGAAAACATTTTTCTAATGAAAATGAAAATGAAAATATTGAAATCTGTTAAGCCATTCAGACGAGCTCAATTGGTTCTACTAAAATTCACACTTAAACGTTACATGTTTTACTTTTTAACAGATGTTCAACAATAAAATCTTTCATCGAAGTTACTATTCACTGTTAATGTCCATTCATGGAATAATGTAATATTTAAATTGAACGCATCAATTTTAAGGTTCTAAACAGGTCAAGCGCAAAATTCACTGACAAGAAGAAAAGTATTTTTTAAGTAAAAACAAATGTGAAATATTAGAGCATTCAACGTGCATTCACAAAAAAAGCAATGAACAACGGAAACGATGGAAAAACGAATGAGATTGTTAAGAAGAAAAAGAGCACAAAACTGGAGAGAAAAGCAAATAATATAATTATATGAGCTGTTTACCATGTGTACAGTTCCGGGATGATTCGTTTATGCATATATTTAAAGAAATACCAGAGTGTTGACTGACGCCACATCGAAATTGAAATACTTGAGAGCATCATCACGTAAGAGAGCATTTGATAAAGTTCCATTTCTACCATCTAACTGAGTGACCGACCGGTTTGGAGTGCATTTTTCATTGTATTTCATCTTAATACACTCGGAGAAACAGAGAGTGAGGACGTAGGAAAAAATTCAGAGAGAGAGGGGGGGGGGGGAAGGTAGAGCGAGTGAGTGATAAACAGAAAGAAAAGAACAACAAGGTAAAAGAACGAATGGTCAGTCATTAATTCAGCGTCTTTTTCCTTTAGTTGATATCTGGTTTTGGTTTTAGTTCGCAAACAAGAGGACCAGAGTTCTCGAAAAGGTATTATTTTGTTTTGCGTCTAATGAATTTGAAATGTGCTCATTCCACTTGGTCTATTGAGTAAAATTTAGCTATCAGGTTTTTGTTTCTTGCAGTAGCAGTAACAATAACAACAACAACAACAACAACATTAAATGCTACCCCATTCGATGCACAAACTTACACATAAAACAGTAAAAGGCGATTGGTAAGCAAACCAAAGTAAATGGATGCTTGATTTTATATTGGCGAAATGCGGTGAAGCACCAAGAATTTTGCCATCGACAACAAAGGATAGATAAAAGTTTCAAACATCAAATCATTGAAATGCCGTGACCGTCTGAAGATTATTTTCGACTTGAATTGCAAAGATGATGAAGAAAAAAAAAATATATACAGTTTTCTCTCTTCAAATTCACCACTCCACTCCACTTTGTCGCTCTGTGCTTCGTTACAGGATGGTCAGTTTAAAACAAAATCCATCTGCTAAACGATACATCTTCGTTGATTGTGTAAAATACGGTTAGAAGGCATCAACAACCGACTTTAATCGTATGGTGAAATATTGGGAATAGTTTTGGAAAAGAGGAACTTATTAAGAGCAGAACTGAATTCGAAAACGAAGAAAGAAGGAGACGAAGCACAAAAAAAATCGACAACCAAATGGAAAAGCAAAACCATTCCTTTGCTATCCCACACACATTGACACTAAATGCTCCATGTTAAATGGACATGAATTACACACAAAAACTAAACCCAATCAAATCGAATCGATCAAGAGTGAAAAACCGACTCCAGATGAACACTACAGGCATACACAGACATACACACACACAAAATGGCCAAGTAACAGAGCAAAAAATAAAACGAAGCAACAAAACATAGTGTGCTTGGCCCTTTCGGGCAAAGTTTATTATTTTCGTTGTGCAAAAGTGTAATACTGAATCTTCATTACATTCATTTCTTTCTCTTTCTCTTGCTTCCATCCCTGCGCTGCGGCTCTTCCTGTGTAAGCTCATTCGACCAAAAAGTACCGAGAAAAGCATTTTTAGAGAATGAGAACGATGTCAAGAGCAATGAAAGAAGAAACTTAAGAAAAACATAAGAGTTTGAAATGAAGCAAAATAAAAACCAAAAAAAAAGAAGCGAAAGGGAAAAGAGCGCCACATAGTTTTGGCATCAAAATTGAAAAATGTGTTTTGAATTTCAAAGTTAAATAAAACTGATGGATTCCGTGTTTCGTTTCTCTACTCATCTATATCGCAACCTATTTACATTTATATTGAAAGAAGAGTTTAAAATCGTTTGACGAGAACATGCAATTGGAAGAAACAAGAGATTGAGAAAGAAAGAAGGTGAGAGCGCGAGAAGGACAGAGAGAGAGAGAGAGCCAGAGAGAAAGCGGAATCGTTTCCATCCGTCCACATTTTACATTCCAGTCAACGTTCGACGACTACGACGACGTCGATGTTCAAAAATTCCGCACTTTTGCTTCGCTTCGCTTTCCATTTTAATTTGCAAAACTTTGCACTTAATTTACCTGCTTTGAGTGCTGAGTGAATCACCTTCGTCGATAATAGTGATAAATACGAGTATTTTTACTGCATTTTCCTATGTGTAAGTACATAATATGTTGTTGACCGTAGCCACTTGATTGACTTCTCAAGTCATATACTTTCGCTCTCTCTCTCTCTCTCTCTCTCTCTCTCTCTCTCTCTTTCTCTCTGATTGAGAGTGTTGAAATGATATGCAATTTTCTCGATTTTTGTTTTGTGCTTTTTTCATTTGAAAAAAAAAAAGTTTCCATTTCAACGGGGAAAAATGAATGCCACATAATTGATCAGTGAAGATTATAAGCAATGAATAAGTTTGTTTTTCATGATATAATCGCATTTGGTTGGGTTTTTTTCTTCTTTCTCTTTCTCTCTCTCTCTCTCTCTCTCTCTCTCTCCCCCCCCTTTGTCTTCTCTTTTCTCCTCTGTGTTGTCTTGTAACAAAAATGAAGTGAGAAGCAAATGCTTTGCTGTTGGCGATGCAATGCAATTTATATGAAACAAACGCATCAGTCATTTCCAACACACAACGCTAGTGGCAGCAAATGAATCAGCGTACCAAAGCAGAATAATTTGCGTTCGAATGCATATTTGAGTTGATCAGCATTATTTGGAAGCCAAAAGAGACCAACATCAAAATTATTAAATGCTGACACTAATCGATGTAACGAGAAAAATATGGGCAACTTACAGTATCGATCCTTGTCCGTTTCTCGATTCAATTCTCGATTTTCACAATCTATTCGTGTTTATATTATGTGAGTTATTTGTTTTCTTTCGTTTTGTATGGATTCTTTTCTGTTCTTTCCCGTCGAAATGATGAATCTCGACAAAAAGCAGACCTCCGTTGGAAAAAAAAAGGAATCGAGGAAAAAAAGATCAATTCATTTGAAAAACTCAATTCGATTTCTCGCATAACAAGAGTTTATTTATTTTTTACGATTGATGCCTGTACGAAAACAAAATGAGAAACGAAATGAAAAAAAGAAAGGAAGAAACGAAGAAAAGAAGAATGTCGAAGAAAAAAATCATTTGTTTGTTTCTGTTTCTGTTTTTGGCTCTCTGTTTGTGTTTGTTCTTCATTCTCTTTGCTGTTTTGTCGAGGGCAGTTTTGACGAGAGGCCCAAATACGCTCTGCATATACAATATTTACGTGCATCATTAATTTTCATTCGATGATTGACAATTTTTTCAGTTCGAGAGAGAGAGAAGGAGAGAAAGAGAGAATCCAGCGATTGGCATTTCTTTTCATTTTATGGATTGTTCGCACCGAGCCACAAAACATAAATTATTTGATTTCAAGTTGGAAATGAAGAAGGGAGAAAGAAAAACACATTTCAGCAATAGAAGAGAAAGAGAAAGAGAGAGAGAGAGAGAGAGAGAGAGAGAGAGAGAGAGAGAGAAAGAAAGTAAAACGATATCATCTCCGAACCGTATATGTATATAGAGCAGTAACGAAAAAGTAGAAGGTGCTTTCACACACTCTGTGAAATTGAATTGGAAGACCTTTCGTACGAGATTCAATATCGATTTAAATTTGTTGACGACGTTGAAATGGGCCAGTGCTGTTGAATGTACGTGTGCGTGTGTGTATGTGTGTGTGCGAAAATATTACATCAGTTTCTACATCATTTGATTTCACGTTCATTGTTTTCGGACCATACATCAAACGTGACGAAATTCTACGCACCCGGATGCCACCTATACACATACTCAATTCGTTGTCTTTCGATTTTTCTTTTTTCCTTTTTCATTAAAGTTTCCACTTCATTTTCTTCTCTCTCTCTCTCTCTCTCTCTCTCTCTCTCTCTCTCTCTTCTTTTTCTCGAACACACGAAGTTTCTCGTTTATACTTTAACTCTCTGTTGAGTTGGTTTGGATCAAATTTCTAGTAGGCAATTCATTTGGATGTTGGGACGTAAGTAATACTTGGATAGCCGCTTTCAATCTAAAGTCAGTCTTCAATGAAACTTGGCATATTTCGTCGTTCATTCGTTTTTCCGCCTTTTGCTTTCAAATGACTTCTTTAATAATTGGCCGGGTATTTTCCACTTATTGTCTACATTTGCCGAATTTTTCTTATTTTTTTTCTTTTCTGTTATTTGTTGACCACTTGCAATTCCGAAAATTATATATAGATTGAGTTTGTGTGGTAATTAACTCTCCTCAATATAAACAAGATTTTATTCCGACATAATGACATGAACGAAGAACATTTTGAAATTGAAAAACATTTAGTTCGAAAAACTGTGGATTGTATGACACTCGGTTGGCCGCCACACTACATTCATCTGTGGCATACCGAATAAGTGGTTTTGCTCAATGCCCATCAAAGATGAATAAAGTGTGAAAAACTTTTTATCGGAACGGTTTAAGTGACGTGAAATGGTCTATTTCAAATATTTACACGAAACTTTGCTTTAGCAAACGCCAATGTGTTGGATGGCGCTTCAATCGATTTGAAATACATTTCATGTGAAATTATTTGATTGAAATTGATTTCTTGTGACTTTTATATGATCGTGGGCTGTGTTTGACCCCCCTTCCCCCCCCCCCCCCCAAAATGACAGGTTAAAAGTCAAACCTGTTCTGCTCAAAAATCCGTATTCCTAAATCGGATGACTTTAGTATTTACTTTTCGATAAATTTCATCGGAAGTGGAAATGTTTTGAGTAAAGTCAAAAAAAGTTTCTTAAAATCTTTCGTTGAAAGACAGAGAGTGGGAGAGACAGAAAAAGAGAAAGAGGAAGGGTGGTAAATATTTCAATAAATATAATTGCTAAAAATCGAATGCCGTTCGAAATATCATGAATTGATTTTGTCTTCTTGAAATGGTATCCACTCATAATTGTCATTTGTTTGTTCAGTTTGCATGCATGCAAGATATGGTTGTGATTGTGATTGGTGTGGATGAAAGTCACGCCATCTCAACAGTTGGACTTCATTTGCAACAATAACGAAATAGAAATAAATATTTCGTAAATAAGAAAGTCATATGAGAGTGCTTATATAACGTAACATTTGATTTCGCATAAAATTGTCGGCCCGTTTTATGCGTATTGAAAATATAAATACTTTAAATATGTTTATATATCTGTAAACAAAATTCATTGAATGCGATTAAGCTGAAAGGATCATGAAAATCGAGCAATTGCGTCGTTACTAATGCAAAATCCCAAATTACTGAGATTTGCTTTGTCTTGTGCATGAGTCACTCAACTGTTTGTTGATATATATATATATATAATAGATAGATTTGTTGTTGGATTGTGGTGCTGAAAAATATTTATATGTGTTTGTATCGAATTTGGTGGGCTAATAAGAAAAATCCATGCCAAAGCCGAATACATGGACTCTCATCGCAATCAATAAAAATATAATATGTATGTCAATTGATACTTGAATGATGTGAGTCGATCATTGCGATAACAGGATTTACTAAACCATTCATCGTTGCCCAAAAATATAGATTCGAGTGAAATCGAAAAAATTGAGAGAGAAAATGCGAGGGAGAGAGAGAGAGAGAGAGAGAGAGAGAGCGAGAGCGAAAGAGCGAAAGAGAAAGAAATGCAGAAACTTTATTTGATTGATCTGGCCAATTTATGTACACATTCGCACCAAAGAACACGTTCTCGTCAGTTTTATATTCCTTCGAACGATTCTTTTCAACGCTTGTTTGTTCCCAACATTTCAGTTTGCGTGTTTGCGGTTATGCGTTTATTCGGCTTCTATTCATGCCCTCTTAGCAAATTTGAAACGGGCCATGAATGGCGGCAGTCCAATTCAATGAGAAATGGCGTTAAGAATATCAATAGCATTTGATATTGGTTTTAGCAACAAAAATCGCATTTTTTTTCTTTTGCATTTGATCTGCTCCTCATTTTTCGGCTTCTCATTCAATTTTCTTAAAAAATTTCTTTCTTAGTCTGGCCTCATACAGTCTTGACAAAAAAAATTGTATTGCATAAGTTAGGCGGAATCATGACAGCTTTAGTTGGTAAATTCCATCTTTTTTGCCAGTGAAATTATTACAGCATACAAAAGTGGCATGTGAAATGAAGAAAAAAAATTATTACACACACACACACACACACACACGGGAAAAAGCACGAAAACCATTTGAAAAGGCAAAGTTTTCAACGACATTTGTGAATTTCCAGTATTTTCGGCAACATCCGAAACACATAAGTACAAACACACACTTACGCACATGCTGATCGACAGAATGAATCGAACCAAAGAAGAAAAGGAAGAAAAGAAACTGTTTCATTGGGCAATTTTGTTTTGTCGATTTGTTATTGTTAGCGGTTTTTTCTTGAACAGCAATCGGGGGCGAGAAAGTGTATTTTTTTCAGTCGTTATTGTTGCTATCACTCTATTTATTGTCGATTTGTTTTGAATTTATTTTAATTTAGTTTTTGTGGTTTTTCCATCGTTTGCTTGCTCGTTTGTGTATTTGTTCGGCCATTATGCTATTTCTTCTCCATTTTACACTCATCGAAACATCTGCATTCTTTATGAAATCCGAATGGCAATTCGTTTGGATGCCATTTATGTGTATCGAAGAAGTTTAATATACAAAAAACCATTGGCCATGTTGCTATTGTTTGCATCATGACAAAACAAAAAATTTCGAAACAAATGCATTTTTCGATTGTGTGAATGATTTTGTGTGTTTTTTTTCTTGCGCTTGTTGACAAAATAATGCCAAAAACGAAGAGTAAATAAAAGAAAAAGTGTTTCGAGCAAAGACGGTTGAAAAACAAATGTCTAGTATTGTTTCGTCGAAAACGATTGTCCATTGTATTGATTTTTATTGATATTCACATGATTGATGACAAAACAGACGATAAAAACCATGACGTGTCGCATGATTTGTTTGGTTTTTTTCCGTATCACGAAAAGGATGACAAAAAGTGATAAGTGCGAATGACATGAGTTTCTAATTAAAATTATTTATTGTCATATTTGATGCGGCCGGGTGCCAAATGAAATTGGTCAACTGAAACCAAATTGGTATTATATAGTAGAGAACTGGGAGACTGAGAAAAAGTATTCAAGGCGATCAATCACTTGTCAATTTAGCATACAATTTAGTCAGACGGCGGAACAATCAAAATGAGAATGCCCATCAAATTGAGAAAGAAAGAGACAGTGGCAGTGGTGCCGATATTTGGCTTTATTCAAAAATGAAATGTCGATGACAATGCGGTGTGCGTCAGTTAATTATGACGACGAATCAAAAAAGCAAAAAAAAGAAGAGAAAACACGCGTGCACGCCACGGAAATTCGTACATCTATTGGGCAGATTTGTTGATTAATTTTTAATTAAATTCGAAGTTTTTCGAAGATGTTGAGCACGGCAACGACCCATCGTTTGTCTTATCACGATCACGATTGTCATTTCGTTTGTTAAGTGCCAGAGATGTTCTGATGGTGATGAAAGGTGTCAAAAAAAAAAAAAAAAAAACAAGAAAAAGGAAATCGCGTTCAAACATGCAAAGTAAATGGGGGCTGAAGCTGATGATGATGGCGACCAATCGGTATTACATTTTGCCTGAAGCAGTAGATGTCTGTGCATGTGTCCCTCTCTCACTCTGTATGTGTATCGCTCATTTCGTGTCATTTATTATTGAGAGTCGTTCCCAAGCCTTAACACCATTAAAAATTAACTATCATAAAGTTCAGCATTTCGGATGACATTCAGCAATATATAGATTATGTAGACATAATTTGAATCATTGACAGTTACGGACGTGTCATCAGAACAGTCAAAAATGATGAAAATTGATGGTGTGCCTGCGTGGTGTGTAAATGTTTCATGCTTAAAGCAACGCTCCGAAAGTCGAATATCAGCGTGTTGATGTTGCTAGTCGATGAGCGCAATGGCAATCTTTTCACATTTTAACACGCATTTTTTTTTTTTGCTTGTGCATCTGTCGTCGATTTGAATGCTTTGACAAGTACAACGTTGTTGCTTTGCGCAATTTTTTCTTTGTTTATTACTTTTATACTCGGCAAATAGGTCGACATTCCATCGACTCCATTTTAATTACGAATTCATTTATTATTTTATTGATTTGCTGATATTTTAATGGTGAATTTTGGTGTATGAATGAGATGAAGAAAATTTGATGGTGATGGTTTTTTCATCATAGGATGACGATGGTGGTTTTATTGATGAATGAAATAAATTTCAATATGATGAAAGTTTCGTGCTATCGGAATTAGAGAGAGAGAGAGAGAAATGGGGTCGATCAAGAACCGTGTACACCGTACAGTTGTTAGCTTAGTTGCGGCAACACTCCGATGAATTAAAGCTGTTAACCACCTTTTGATGCGATTATATCAATTTACACCTAAATTGAACATACATAATAAAACACAAGCCGGATTAAATCATACAATATTCCCAACCTTTTGTTGATTTTGTTACCTTTAGTAGCGAATCACACACACACATACACACACACACTCACACACACACACACACACACACACACACACACTCACACTCATACTAAATTTATCCCCCAATGTCTGCCGCTTATTACTTGAAATTCATCATTAAATCGGCCTTAGATCAATTGAAAAATAGCAACAACAACAACGATCGTACATAGAAATTCTAATAAATATCCTAGAATCTATACAATTTTCAAGTGTTGGATAATTTAAATCCCATACGAATAATTCACACACACACACATACATGAAACATTACCAAATAAAAGGAAAAATCGTTTGCGAAGATAACAATGTGAAGGAAAACATGGAAACGAAACTTTAAATCGTCGTTGCACAAAATATCGAATACTTATTCATCAATGTTTGGGGCAAAAGTTAAAAGCATGCATATGCATATGAATCCATGTATTGTCTATGGATTTGTCCAGTGGCAGTGAATTACATTTGCATACAACATCACCACCACCACATTTAATAAATATTGCGAATCATGATGAGAGCATTTTTTGCTGTTTTTTTTTTATTTTATTTTTTTTTTTTTTTTTGCTGTTCATTCATTATTCTTCGGTTTGGTGTGTGTTTTTTAATGAACACATTGTCTACATTTAATAAAATTTGCTTCTGATCTTAGTTTATATGCTGTATGGCTTCTTCGAAACGTATGTTCGGACAGTCCATTTTCCGTTTCTGCCTTTGTCCATTACCTTCCTCTCTCCTACCCATTGCTCTCTGTCTCTGTCTTTGTCTAAAATTTGAATAATATTTGTTTTAATGTCGTTGACAATTCAAAATAAAATGTTGAGTGAAATGCATACTTTTCATCACAAGCTAACCAAACCGTTTATTGTCAATTTGGAAAATGTTTGTCTCGCTTTGCCAAATGAGTGCCATTAAAAGTTTTAGCTGGGACCGAGATTTGCCATTGCCATTTACACATTGTAAACAATATTTTCGGCTTGGACCGAAATCATCAGGGATATTTCGCAAAACAATACCCAAATCATACAAATTATATTTTATGCACAACTTCTGAACCCATCACTTATTATCCCTTTTTGCAGCACTTGAGCACATTCTACTCACTCTCTCTCTCTCTCTCTCTCTCTCTTTCTCTCTCTCTCTCTCCTTTGCCTTGTCACCCGCTATTTTTCTCTCTACTCCACTCACACACCCTCTCATAGAGTCTCTATGAAGTTCTCCTGAAGCAAATGAGACAACGAATGCTCTGATCGAATAGTCATGTATCGGCGACCTTTTTTCCTCGCCATTATGACTCTGAACACAGTGAACACCGGACACTAGAAACTCGAGCACATTATTCAACATATTACATACTGGCGCTTGTATTAATTAAAATTTATCAGTCGGGCCGATGTTTTGGGTGTTGTTGTTGTTGCTGTCGTTATTTCAAAGAAAATTCAATATTTCACCTGGAATTTTCCATTTTTACATTACTTAACAAATTCCTTGCATTTTTCTATGCTTTCGTGTTGATCTACCAAAATTATGGCATAGTGATAACTTAAGGAATATTAAGCAACTGACGGAATTTTCCATATTTAAGCTAAATATTCGAGAAATAACAATGAAAATCCTATGATGACAACAAAAAACGTCAGTTAGATGGCAGTGGAAATGCGATGACAATGTACAGCATCAAAAGCCATTGACAGCTATGCAATGTGGTCAAAGTCAAATAAAATTGTGAAAGTTCAACAAAATTGTCATCACAACTTGTTGTTCGTTTTTTATTTGAATCTTTTTTTTGTCTTTGTGTCATTTGTAGTTGGACTACTGATTCAACGTATTTGTTAAGTTGCAATAATGGGCGCCTACATTGTAAGCAACTAGAAGTGTTCAACACATTGACAACGACCCTTAAAGCATTACCACCAACAATTACAATGATATTGCATCTGAAATACACATAATAAATGAAAAAAAAAAACGTAAATTCCACCGACAGAAGAACGAAAAATAATAACAACTTGAAACTGATAAAAGTGGCTTTTTCTCTCGTTCTCTCTCTCTCTCTCTTTTTCCATTTCATAAACTTAATTGCATCGTTACTAAACGCAAATGTTCGCAGTATTTAAAAGTTGTTGTGTGGCTTGTACGTTTTTTCCTGTTTTGTTCTTCGGTTCGAAAGTAGAAAATTTTTTTTGTTGCTTATTTCGATGCTCATTGTAAGAGCATGATTTCTCTCCCTCTCTCCCCTCTCTCCCTCTCTCCCTCTCTCCCTCTCTCCCTCTCTCCCTCTCTCCCTCTCTCTGTTTCTCTCTCTCTCTCTCTATCTCTGTTTCTCTCTCTGTCTGTCTTTTCTCGATCTCTGCTGCGTATGTTCCCATTCTATTCTCCACTTTTTAATCACAAAATTTAATTGACTTAAATTAACGCCAGATACATGCACTTTCATTACATTAAAATAAACGCCCGTTTCACAAAATGGTTCATTGTATTGAGGAGTGTTTTAATACATGCAACGACCGAAATGTGAGAGAGAGGGAAAGAGAAACAAAAAATTGTTAGACTGAAAAATGCAAATGCAAAACATGCTCCGGAGCAAAATGACACTCTAACACTGTGTCATTTCAAAAAGTAAATTGGTTTGATGCTTGTTTTTGATAGTGCCATGATCATAACGATTTTTCCTTAGATTTTCCGTGCCTTGCATTCACAAAATATGAACAAGCATTTATACGCGTATAATGCAACAACACAAAAAAGAGAACAGAACATAACAAACGCGAAAAAAAACTTATCATTTCAACTAAATATCCCAAAGTGTACTTCATATCAAAATCAGAGAGACGTTTTGCACAAAGCTTATTTATAAAATTGTTAGCAAAACTCAATTTTGTCCCCTCTCTCTCTCTCTCTCTCTCTCTCTCTCTCTCTCTCTCTCTCTCTTCTATCTGTTTCTCTCTGTTTCTTTCTTTCATTCAGTTTCTCTCCTGAATTCGTAAACTACTAAATGGAAATCATCATTCAACAAAATGGCATGAACATTTTCGAGTACTTTGCGAAGCGTTCACATCGCAATTAGAGACTAGAATAGATGTTTAAAAAACTTGATTTGCGTTAAACAGTGAAACAATTGACCAAAATGAGAGAAAAAAATATTTTAAAAAACAAAGAGAGCGAAAAAAAATAAAATTGAAGTCAAAGTCCTCATTTTATTGGAATATTGTCGAAATTAACAAAATGTCCAACATAAAATTACAAAAATCCCGTACAAAATGGTCCTTAATTCGAAGCAAAAGCAAATTCAAAATTTTTTTCGCATTTTTCAACGTCCAACAAATGCACATCCATTCACGTATAACGCTCGTTTCATTCATTGAAGAAAATACATTTCAATCGATGAAAAAGAAAATTAAAGTTGATTCGCGCATTCAATTGGAAATTTACACAGTCGTGATTGATTTAATAATCGATTGTGTGTGCTTGTGTATGAGCGCGATGCTTTATTTTTGTTTTCATAATAAACGCGAGCAATTTGATTCCACTGAAATGCCATTAAATTGTGACAAAATGAATATTCATTTACAAAACGCTTTAGTATCCAATTGCGTAATAAAATTAAAATAGATTTTGGTGTCACGCGTGGAAAATTCGTTGTTCTACAAACATAACAATGAATAACCGAGCAGAAAACGGATTTCGGGTTTGGGTTTAGGTTTGGGTTCAATGAAACCTTAAATATGTTTTTAATCACAAACTAACAAATTTCTCTGTCGGCAGCACAAAATATTAGCGATTAACAGGCTTAACCAATTTGAAAAATAGATGATTCTTTTTCGGTCATTGTTCAAAACATCGTATTCGCATTAACAAAATTCAGCTTCGTACAGCGAATGTGTAAATTTTACATTCACAATTCACACGATGTGAATGAGTTTCTTCACAGGATTTAAAATTACGTCCATTTCGAAAGCTCACTGAAATGTTGATTTCATCGAAATCAATGTGACCAATTTTTTGATTTCTTTTTTCGTTTTTCGACACTTTGTTGATGACATCATTTGCTTATGAATAAACTGAGAATTTCATTCTCAAGAGTTTTATCGCATTTTTGCCAGCAGATGAAAGTACTTGGTAAAGCTTGGTGTCATTTGACTTTTTCTATTTACTTAAGATATTTAGTGGAGACGCCACATACATTACCATTTAAAATTATGAATTTAATAAGACTTATGTTGAAAATAGCATCTCCACATATCATATCGAAACTAAAAGTTCGAAAGACAGCTATTGAGGCAAAATTTGACAGATACTTTGCTATCAAATTTCAATGTCAGATTTTTTGTTTCGTTCAAATGAAAAATGTTTTGCCATTTTTTTTTCGCTCATTCGTTGTTTCTTCTCTTTGTTGGCTGGTTGATTGACGTTAAACAAATTTCTGTAGCTGTTAAATTGATCAAGTTTGGTTGGGATTTGATTATTTATTTGCATCATTCAAAATCAGCAAGCATACGATACACCTAAATCCAATTTGAATGTTTGCCGATTACGTACGTGCTCAGTATAGTGTGAATAGGCGTCCTGTGAGAGATTTGTCCTCGAATGGGAAATATTCACACACAGACACACAGTCACTAACAAGAAGCAACATTTCCTCACACATCCCCCTGTTCTGTGCAACCCATCGTCATGAAAATATGGCGACAGAAAAAAATGAGAAACAAAAATCTAAAAATAAAAGCACATAAACATTTGCTCGCATGCAAACCGGTGAGTGTGCAAAAGCAGTAAAAAATAAGCATGGAAAGTCGAAACGAAGCACCCTGAAACGATGTGTGCACAGACCTACTCACACACTCTCTTACTCTCTCTCTGTCTCTCTCACACACACACACACACACACACACACGGCAAGTAACAACGCAACAAATGCGGAATGTAAAATGTGATCAAGTCACTGAATCTCCTATCTCCTTTTTCCCTAGTGTGTTTACGTCCACATTTGGATGTGTTGTCACGCTAGGTCTTTTTTTCGACGAAAATTTTTCATTTTTTCCGTTTATCCGGTGTGCGCTAGTTCTTGGCCAGTTTTTGTTTCATGTTAATCTCACCCATTTAAGTATGCGATACGGGAAGGTTTTTCGGTGATTTAGGCACTTCACTGCCTGCTCACCGTGCAGACAATCACACATCATCAATGAATTTCGATTGTGAATTTTACTAGTTTTGGAGAGGGTCTTTTTTCGTACCAAAGTTCGATTTCATCAAGTGAATGATATTTTTTTTTCTTTTTTTCCTTTTTTCAATTCACTTTTTTTTTATTTTCATTGGATCGCATCCATTAGATCAAGCCAAATGTAAATTCTCTAATGATTTCATTAGATAAAATAGCACAGTTTTCGAATTTATCGATGGACAATATTGTTATTCTCTGGTATACAAAAGACGAACGATGAAAACCAAAAAGTCAAATATTTTCCAAATTGTTATTTTGGTTTCATTAAAATCATTTTTGATAATTTTCAGAAATGATAATTCATTTCTTAAATTGTTGAAAAAAGCTCCGCATCAATGAATTATTGACTAAAATTGGCCCTTTTTTCTCACACTTTTTGTTGTGCCTTGACGTTTTATTGCTTTTTTTACATATCACAATAGTTAACGATGTTTAAATAAAATCGAATCGTCGCATGTCTCTAACACGTTCATCCATTTGCCAAATGTTACATTTAATCAATGCGAATGCAATACAATAAATCGAAATGGAAATGAAAATGCCATATTCGGATGAATTTTCGGTACAATTTTAGTTATTTCGTTGCTATTTGAAATGTGTTTGTTGCTGAAGTGTGAATTACATTCCATTTTCTCTCATGTTTCTTCGGTACTTTATATTTATTTATTTTGTCGATGTTTGGTCTTGTTACGCGATTTAATTTTGTGATTAGCTTTTGTACACATTTTTGGTCCCAGTACACGTTTCTTGAAAAGCGCTTTTGGGCGATAAGCGCCCAATGTAATGTTCAAAATGTGTGTGGATTTTTTGTTTTTTTTTTTTTCTTTTTGTGTAAAATGTTGGTTGATGTGCCTTTGCGCTGAGAATGTTTCATCATGAGAGTGAAATGGCGCCGTTATTGTGCCAATGTTGTTTACATTTCGAATGAAAATATTAAAGAGTTCGATACACATTGTTAGAGAAAAAAAAAGAAAACAATGTTCAGTGTTCCATAAATGCCTCTCGGTTTCGCGCGCTCACCTCATCATGCCAATTTTTTCTATGCGAATGAATTGAGTCGAAAATCAAAAGTTATTTTGACATTCGTGAGTGTTTTTTCCTCTTCTTCTTTTGGCCTTCAACCCAATGCATTGAATTTGTTTGGTATATGGGACACACACACACACACACACACGTCAGTTCGACATTTTCGCGCTCGTTTTTATCGATTTTTTTCCGTTTCCTTTTGGTAGTTGGCTTTGTTGCTATCGTATAAAAATTTCCACTCGTTGCTTGTCTTTACTTCGTTTACAATGTGTATCACCTTTATGACGCGGCATTTGCTTCCTGGCGCCAGTTTAAGGTCATAGCCTCAAAACACCAACGAACCATTTGATTTTGTATGAAATTTCCGACTTCAAAAATCTTCGGAGTCGACAATAGTTCGCATGTTCGTTATTGTGAATCGTGGTTGCATTACATTCCGAATGTGTTTACATCTAGGGGGAAATCACTCGCAGCGAATCCCGATTTATTTGCAAAAATATGATCAAAAGTTTAAAGATTCGCGTATTATACTTGAAAATAAATAAAAGATTCGCAAGGATTCGCATTTGATTATGCGTTAAAAAGATGCGCATAGATACGCTCGCAATTGCAAATCTCTTTGTCAACTTCACATGTAAATGAAGATTCGTAAGACTCGTAAGATTCGTGAAAATGCTTCGATTTCTCTAAAATTTTGAAAAGATTTGCAAGAGTCATTTCCCCCTAGGTTTACATTCCGAACGTTTTTAGTATTAGGCGCATTGTTGTTATCAGATTTTCATCTCATATAAGCCAATTCTGGGCATTTTGTATGACAATACACTCATTTTCATTACTTATTTCCAGGATTCGTCTCTCTCTGTCTCTCTAGATCGCGATCTTTCTCTTTTTCTTTCCTTCTGTCCCTCGCAATCTTCCGCTCTCACTCTGCCTGCACTCACTTTTTCATTTATCGAGAGTGTGCGTCACACTTAAATTCAAATCAGATACACATACGTTTTCTTGAATTGCTTTCCAACTTTAACCATTCAAAAGCTACAAATAATTGTCTTTTATGTAAGAAAACGTTGTTTTCATCGAGCCTCTCTATTTTTTCCTCTTCTATTCCATACTGTCAGCGTATTTGTGTGTGTGTTCAAATCGAAGATAGAAGATGAGAAGAAGTGCTAAGCAATGCATCGATGAGAATGAGAGTTTAAGAGGAATAAGGAATTCAATACGATTTTCCCGAATTTTAAGGCATCCTTGAATCAATCTTTTTCCATTATGCAAAAGGATAAGCAATGTTTTGCGTTGGTTCCTCATGCAAAATGATACAAACAATGCAAGGCCATGTTTATCGCTCCGAATATCTGTGCATGTGTGTATGAATGTGGGTGATTGAATGGCTCTGCATGTATTGCATGTGTTTAAAATGTGTAAAAATGATTGTACGACAGATGTAATCGCGTCTCTAATCGAAATACAATGCGCTATATCATCAAGCAAGTTAGCTGGAATGTGTTATGTACCCATTCTTTATTCGTTCCACTCTCGAAATTCACCAAACGAATTCGATTATTTTTGCGACGATAATCGAAAATTTTCCCATTCTTTTTAACTCTCACTCTCAATTTCTGCCTCGTTTTCTCCCTCTCCTCTTTCTCCCTCTCTCTCTCTTTCTCTCTCTCTCTCTCTCTCTCTCTCTCTCTCCATCTTATATCTTGTTTCCATTCGCTCATTTTCCCCTTTCCTTCACTCTCTATATTCTGTTCAGCATATTTTTGAATGTTAGCAACACATTTGACTGGCAAACACAAAAAACGGAATCAAATTAAAACAAATATCGATTGTTTGACTTTAATGCTGATTCTCAAGAGCAATTTAAATTAAAATATAATCTAGATTCGATTGCATTTCCCTTCCACTGTCTGAACTCATGATAAGATCCCCTTATTTTCAATGAAATTCAATGATTTTGATACTTGTCGCATAGGATGAATCTTCATCCTTTATATAATTTTTTTTGTTTTCTTCTCTTCTTCCGTTTTTTTGTGTATTTACGGAAACAGATCGATTGCCCAAGCGGGTGATTTTTGTTGCTTTGGAAAACTTGTTCAAATGCAAATGGTGCCTGATATGAGAAAATGGGCCTTCGGAAATGTAAACAATACAAGGCCAGAATTGAGACAGGGAATTATATTTATTGATTTTGGACAATGTGCGGACAAAAACGACAAAATGTTCGTCAAACCAAATGAACACACTACGTTCACATTTTCATAAATACATGTTTTGAAATTGATTCCATCAAACCTGACCGGAAATATTGACATGTTTTACTAAATTGGGACGATTCCCATTTTAATTCCTCGAAAACTGACACCTTGGCGTTCAACACTTGGCTCTCTCTCTCTCTCTCTCTCTCTCTCTCTCTCTCTCTTCTATCTATCTATCTATCACTTCGAAGAGAGAGAGGGTCCTTTCCATCAATCTTCGACATTTATCGACCACAATCGATACAGAAAACTATTGAAAAAGATAGAAATACAATAATGACAATTGTATTTTAGATGCCATGGTCATGGGTAAACAATACTTGACCGAATTAAATCACTTTGTGTCGTGGGCAAATCGTTAAAGTAATTTCATGTTTCAGATCGGTCAATGTTTGGTCGTTGCAAAACCATTTCGGTTGTGTATCGTGTTTTGTTGTGTGTTGTTGTTGTTGTTGTTTTTTTTTTGTCATTCTTTGCTTCTTCATCGTCCTCGTTCTCCCTTCTTATCTGTGTCGTATTTTTATTGTTTGTGTCATTCTCAATTTACTGCTGATTTCAATGCCTGATCAATCAAAAGATATGCAGCTCTTCTGTTGAATGACATAGAAACCCAAGTACTTGAACTCATCGAAGCTAGTTAATCTGATTGTGAAGCGACAGCCAAAGTCTCATTCGTCGACAAGCAGATAAATCTATGCTCAACTGACATGGGTATTTTTCATTATTCCCCCTTCAATCCCCCCGCCCCCACACAATTGTTCTCTATTTCTATCATTCTCTTTCTTTGTCTTCACTCTATCTCACTTTTCCTCTACATCGGATGCCCTTTTTATTGCTCTGGTTTGACACATCCAAATCAATGCTACTCGATCTCCCGCACTTTTCTCTATCTCTCTCTCCCTCTGTTTCTCTTACTCTCTTTCTCTCATTCTCTCATCTCTTACTCAGTTCTCATTCGCGGCTTTTCATTTTTCTTTTCTGTCGTTTCGTTTGACAATGTTTGGAAAGGAAAGCGGTTTTATGTCATCTTAATGGGTGAACACGAAAAATAAAGAAAGAAATCAAAAAACAAAATGAATTTTTTTGTTTCAGTGCGTATCGTATTTATTTTACGATTATTATGACTTTTTCCGTTCATATCTTTGGGTTGAATGAATTGAAATCTGATGAAATGACAACAACAAAAACATGACATACTGTACACAGACAAATATTGGATAGGGTTTTCTATCGTTATCCATTGCTGCTGTGCGACTGTGTGTGTGTGTTTTTTTCTCTCTTTTTTTGTTCCTTTGTTTTGTTTTGGGTGTGATGTAATCAAACGAATAAAAATCTGACGAGAGAAAATCGAATGTTTCGCTTGTTGTCTAGAAGAAATCGAATTCGAATCGAAATCGGATTCAATTTCATTGGAGATGAACGGATACAAAGCGGCCGGGGACACATGGTATATATCCAATAAGAAAAACAACCATTTTGCCGAATAAAATAAAAGTTATTGTCATTGAGATAAGAAACCGTCATTGTTCAGATCATCGCAACCAAGTGGATTCGGCTTATGTGCTATACCTCCCTCTTCTATTCCCCTCTTCCCACCTCCCTTTCCGTTACGCACACCAAAAATGGATGAATTACAATTATCAAACTACTTTCAATGCATTTTCATTCATTCTATTGGTTCGTGCGTTCGTTTCATTCATTTTAACTTGGGCCACCAAAAATGAAAACATTCAGAAAGATTAAATGTCAATTTGATTTATTTCATTTGATTTTATGTAATACAAAACATCGATCGCATTTTCTACAATATAATTTTCATATCGAAATAATATTCATTTCCATCGATTTGTATTTTAGTTAAATTTACTTTAGTTGAGTTTGAAACTAATAATTTTTTTTTCTTTCAAAATCGAACCAAAGTGCTGATGAATTTTGATAAGAACCTTTTGATTATATGTTCCGTTCATTCCGATCATTCAATGAGAATTTATACAGTTGATTTTCTCCTTAAGGAGAGTCAAAGCTCTAATATATTTGTTGTGGAATTTTTGTCCGCATAATATTAAAGTTATTTTCATCATGAAATGATTTTCATTCATTCGTCCGTAATTAATGTTTACCGAAAATGGTGTATTTGGCACAAAAATTACTGAACTTGAAACGCGTTAAGCGCAAATGTCTGCACAGCGTAGTAACGACGACGAAAACAGCAACGTGAAATGAACTGATGATGAAAGCAACAGCAGCTGCAGTAGCAGTGTTGACGATGGCAGTGGCGACAACGGCTTTAGCAAACGAGTCAAATTTATGATATAAAATAAAGACTGTTAATCGGTCCGATTAATTGGAATTTGTATTTGACTTATGTCTTCATAAAAATTGAAACAAAAATTAAATCTAGAGAAATAAAGAAATAAAGAAACAGAGAAACGGGTTCGATTCAAGAAAAAGAGTTGAGATGTGCATGAAATAGCATTTATCTCCATATCAAACGATTTGGTATGATCATCATCAAATGGCGGAAAACTTTTCGAATATATTCCGAGTGTAATTGTAATTCTTTGAATTCATGGATAAATCTTATTGCCATTGAATATTGTTTTCCAGCTGGAAATGAAAAGCCGGAACGCTTTGTACATTTGCTGAAATATTGGGATTTATTCAAAAACCACATAACAACCAAATAGTTATTTATTTTTTATTTCGCTTCAGACCGTGCTTTTTTTTCTCTCAATTTTCACTCTGCATTTATTAAAGTTACAAAGTGTGAGAGAGGATTGTGTATGTGTGTGTTGCAAATAGAGTTGGGTATGTAGTCACTTGTTGGCGATTTTTATGGGCATTTCATGAAATTAAATTAAATAATTGCTTCCGTCGTTGTTTGCCGTCGGTATACGGGCAAAAAGTAGCTTGAAATGTTTACAACGGAGTCTGGCCGAAGCTCAACCAAAACAAAACCATTTTCACTTGTATTTTATGTGCGAGTGTGGGCTCGCTTTTTCGCTCTATCTCTGTGAATTCGACCATTATGAAAAATACTCTTAATTGTCTGTATGTATAGACGAAAGTTTCATTCTTCGGTTTCGGATGCATATTATGGTTGGCTGAACTATAAATCAAATACATGTGATTGTTGGCTTTGTTTACTGCATTGCCAAAAACCATTTACAAACGGGTGCATTTTCTTCTTTTTCACCCTCACTCTCTCGCTCTCATTCTATCTCTCTTTCTCGCTATTTTTTTTTTTTTCTCTTGAATAATTCATTGCTTTCATTTTCCGCAATGGGCACTCTTTTATCTTTCTCTTCCTCGCTTTGACTCCGTGAGCCATTTCGTACACTTTAAACTGACTTGGTTGTGAATGTATACATTTGACACAGTGTACAGCAAACGATAACAAATTAAACGCTCCATCGGTTATTCAAACGCAAACGAACATTTAAAATATTCATAATAATCAATTTGTATCCTTTGCCAAATTGAATGAATAACTTTTAATTTCATCATAAGCGTAACGCATTCGCAATTGCTGTTACCCGTTTTTTCGAGCTGTGAGGCTTTTGAGGGATTACAAAATATGTTTTTTTTGTATGATTACGTTTTTCTCTCGCTCTCTCTCTCTCTCTCTCTCTCTCTCGATGCTTTTTCCATTCCTTTTCGTCCTGTTAGGTAGCTGTAGCACTTGTTGTGACTCTCTTATGTATAGATATGAGCTCTTAAATCACAGTAATTCCATAATTTATGTTGCAATAAAGACATCTTTCGAAGGCCATGTACGTGAATGCCATCGCTGTTCCTTCTCTCTTTCCCTCTCTCTCACTCTCTCTCTCTTCCATTCTTTGGCAATTTTCTATTTTGGTTTTGCATTTGTCTTGTCTTGTTTTATTTTGTTTTGTTTATTTGTTTCGCAATAGCGTCGTCGCCGTCGCTCACATTCATCTTAAACATTGAAATATAAATTAAATGGTCGGCACGATTGTGTGTTGATGTTGACTTAGGTTTTCAATGCGCGACGCTATCAACTTGAAACTGGGAAAATTGTGACATACGGTGCTATCGTTTTTCCTTTCACGAATCAAATAACTTGCCTTAAATCACGAAACTCGAATAAGCCTTGGATGCGTATTTTTAGGCTGGAAAACTTTCGCATCTGCTACAATTTGCATTGACGACTACGTGGTTGACGATGTTTTTTTGCCACCGAACGTTCATACACACATACAAACACACACACACACACACACACACACACACACACACACACACACACACACACACACACACACACACACACACACACACACACACACACAACACACACACTCATTTTCACACAATATCAACGCGTATCGCATCGATGATGAATTATGATTTGTTTGTGTTTGAGACGAAAAAAAAAGTTTCAACATTTTTCGTGCATGCATACGAAATGGCTCACACAGACACACATGCTCACTTCGGTTTGATTAACGTTGCTCAATAAAAATTATAACATTCGACAAAAGACAGAAACATTACTTTTAGCATTTTGTTCAAAGCCACATACACAAAATATCATAAATATTCATGTGAATTTTCCTCGTTTTGGTGTTTCAACTCTCTCTTACTTACTCACTCTCTCTCTCTCTCTCTGCTCCACTTCTTCCTCTCTCTTTCAAACACATTCGCATTCAACTCATCCAATCAGTCTCAATCGTAAAACGCAATTCCCAAACCATTTTAAGGATGAAGTATCTTTGCGATGGATTTGAATACACAACGCACACACGAATTACAATAAAATGAAAATATGTAAAAAGAATAAAACGCATGAATAAACAATAAGCGAACGCCATTCGATACATTTTTCAAGTTGATTCCAAACGAATGCGCTCCTAATCAGTCAACGGCTTATCAAAATGGAATGAAAAAAAAAAGCAAAACAAGCAAAAGAAGAAGGAGAAGAAGAGAAGTAAAGACAAGGCATAACGTAGACGAGACGCTCAACAAAAGATCATTATCAAAGTAAATCCTAAGTAGATGCAGTAAGATGTCAACTGGAATACACTCTAATCGCTTAATTTATTGTCGTGTAAAATATTTTATCTGTTCTACGGTTTACACCATTTGCAATTGGTGCGATGGAATTTGTTGACATTTGTTACCAATTTATGTTTGTGTGTCTAGCACTTTCTTTCTGTATTTGTGTATCTGACACGGAGCTCGGCACACCGTGTATTGCATAAAAGAGGAAGAAGAAAAAAGTGACACTAAACAGTGGCAGCATATGTTTTCATTTTCACAGATTTCTGCCGTATCGTTGTGCGCTATGCACTTTGTCAAGTGTTTTAAAAACAAATCTATGCAACATTTTTTATAGATGGAACTTTATTGAAACCCAACGATTCAATACATATAACTCTTTCAGCCTTTCAAATGTCTACAAATCGAATGATTGTTTTTTTTTGTCCCTCTCTTTCTCTTTTGTTCTCTTTCTCTCTTGTTCTCTTTCTCTCTCTCATTTATCAAAACTTTTATGAGTCGTTTGCAATTTCTATTTTTATATTCGAAGTAAGATTTTTCACCGTTGTTTCTTCCTATCTGTTTGTCGTCCTCAAGAAACGACGATTTTATGTGTTTTTTTATATGGTGAATAGCGTTGATAATGTAGCAGCAATAAGTCAAACCATTTTTTTTTTTCCTTTTTTTTTTCTGCCATTTGTGCTCTTTTAAGCAATAAATTTGTCTGACATGTGTATTGTTTTTCTTTCTCGTTGCAGGTAAACAAACGTGAAAATGCTTAATTTTCAATTGACATTTATCGCGATAGCAAGATAGATTATCGGAACGATGGAACACAGGAAAAAAATATGTGAAAACGAAATGGCACACAAACAAAGGTTTTATGTTTTTTGAGATGAAAATTCGATGTGCGCCTGCCGGCCTACCCGCCTGCCCGCCTGCCTGCCTACCCACCTGCCCGCCTACCCACCTGCCCGTTCAAAAATAACATTCACTCAAATCGAATTATTCCATTGTCATCACTCAAATCAACATGATTACATTGGTGTGTCATCTGCGAATCGTCGTCCGCGCGATTTTATGCCAACTCCGAAATAGTTTCTGCTGTTTACTTTATGGAAAAGAGGAAAAGAGGAAAAGCTTTTATAGGTTTTTTACTCATACCGTATGAGTCATACGTTTTAATGACTTTGGAATTCGTTTTTATGGGTTTCGTATGCGTTTTCTGAATTTTGTGTATGTATGTTGTCATATTGATTTACGCGACGCTTGCAAGCGACAAATTCATTTTCATGGGTCTATTTTGTCATGCAAATAATATTTCTAAGTAAAACATGTTTTATTGTCGTTTTGCAGTTTTCAATAAATGCGATGATTGTGTGTGCACTATGCATGTTATAGTGTGTTTGTGTTTGTGGATTTGTCGCTTGTCCCGTCCCGTCCCGACACATCATACGCTCAAACAATTATATGCATAACATCAAACCATTACATAATACAAAATTTGAAATATCTTTATCGAAGTCGCAGCTTAGATTTTGATATATTAAAGCCAGTAAACTCCAACAGTAAAGACAAATAACCATTTCCAAAATTGTTACTTTTTACGACTGTAGAAAATTCAATTTGTCGCATGTTTTGGTTTTGTGCGAGAAATGCATAAAGTGCATAAGTGATGGAATGTTTTCGTTTAAGCATGTTCAATGTAAAGAGTTTGTTAGATTGAGTGAGTGAGGGTGAATGAGAGTGAGAGAGAAAGAGCGTCTGAGAGGATGAAAGAGAGAGAGAGAGAGAGAGAGAGAAAGAGAATCTGAGAAAGAGACAAAAATCAAAAGCCAATGTTGATTTTGACACTTTAACCCAATCGTTGTCGCAATCATGCCATTGCAATTCACATTTAACGTGCTCATTTTGTGTGTCTCATCCCTTTTCAAACTAAAGAACAAAGAAACATTCGGATTCACGCACGATTTCAGCTTCAATTGCATCTTATTTTGAAAGTATTTTCGTTTAAACGGTGTAATATTCTAACATGTTCAATTGATTTTAGTCTTAGTCAGGGCTTAAAAATGGTGATAAATTACAAGTTGTCTTTTCTATTTTTTTGCTATTTTTCAATTGATTAAAGTGTCGAATAAATCTCACCGAATCAAGTATAAAGACAAATAAATCATACACCCGATTTTAGCTTAAAAGCATGAAAAGAAAAGCACTTGTCGCATGAAATAAAAAAGGAGCACTCAAAAGAGAACAAAAGTCATCCAAAATTCTCACAGCTATTGAAATTCCCACACTCCTTATCAAGCAAAAATTGAACAACTGTGTCCTTTATTGACAATGAAATGACAAGATAGAATTGAGCGTCGTCAAATGACAAACACGACCAAAAACAAATACATGTATTAAGATAACTGCGGCAATGAATCTTTGTCACACTCCTTGCTGATGCGCTTTTCTTTGTCTCTTCATTTCTCTCTGTTTCTTTTTCTGTCTTATGCGGCCACATCAACATTTTCAGAAGATCTAGCGTAATAGAAACAAACAAGAAAGAAGAATCACAAGATGAAAAACAGAAAAAAATGGAAAAACTGCCAAAATATAAATAAACCAAGGTATAATCTGACGCATAATTTTTTTCACTTCTATCTCTATCTTTCTCTCTCTCTCTCTCTCTCTCTTCCCTTTTTTCCACAAGATAAGTGTTTTATTTAATTCAATGGTAAAATGGTGCAATATCCTTTCGTCTCAATGGCAACGAGATAAAATAGTATTTTTTCGTTTGAATGAATGGTGCAGAAGGAATGAATCGCCGTGTAACCAGCTTTCCTAACCAACATCAATCCAACTTGAATTCAAAAATACAAAGAAAAAAAATAGAGAATCAGAGAGAGAGAGAGAGAGAGAGAGAGAGAGAGAGAATGATAGATAAAATTAACTCAACACGAAAATGTAATAATGCATAAAATTGTCAACGAAACGAGATTATATGACAGTTTTACATTGCTTTATAGCAGTAATTTTATAGTCATGAGGACAACAAATACCATTGAATTGAATTGAATTTTCCAACCCCTTTCGTTTATTTTTCGTCTTATTGTTTTTCTTCTTTTGTATAAAAAGCGTTTGAGACCAAGTCGAGATTGAAAGAATCTTCCTGGGAAAATCATTTCTATCTGTCATTGTAAATCATTTTCAGGCACAATTTCTGGTTTGTCAAAAGCCATCGTTTTGCATTAACAATATTGGCTTTTTGTGAGATTATTTTGAAATTGGTAAAAGGAAATTAAGCAGAATCAAGCGAAACCAATGAAACAAACAGAAGAAGAAGAGAAAAAAATAAAAAAAAAGATCAGTTGATAGAGAGTTGGTATATGCGAAGGACCTTCGCCAAAGGTAATCGATCGAGATTATTAATGTGAATTAAGAATTTAGAGTGAACCTAGGGAGCTATGCAGTGAGAAAAAAAATTCAAACACGTTCCCGAATGCCATCTAAATGAACAAACATAAATTAGATTCACCAACATTTGATACTGAATCTGAATAAAAATTGATTATGTGGAATTATATAAAAATAATTAAATATTTATGTACAATAAAATATTTTTCATTATTAAATTATCTAAATATAAATATTTTTGAAATAAAAAAATAAAAACACTTCATTGAGAAATTAAAAATACAACTAAAGCAAAACAAACTATTTATATTAAGTCTCCGCGGTCTCCGCATGTTTATTCGATTGGCGTTTGTTGTACATGTATACATGTATGTATGTGTTTGTTGTATACATGTACAACAAACACCAATCGAATAAACATGCGGAGACTTAATATAAATAGTTTGTTTTGCTTTAGTTGTATTTTTAATTTCTCAATGAAGTGTTTTTATTTTTTTATTTCAAAAATATTTATATTTCGATAATTTAATAATGAAAAATATTTTATTGTACATAAATATTTAATTATTTTTACACATAATCAATTTTTATTCAGATTCAGTATCAAATGTTGGTGAATCTAATTTATGTTTGTTCATTTAGATGGCACTTAGCCGGGAGACTCACATACAAATGTACAGGGCTATATAGACTGCTTACCAGGGTAGGAGTGAACGCTTGTATACTATATAATTTAAAAGGTTTCGAAAGAATGAACAACAAAAATTACCCTTGAACGAATTAATTATATGTTGAAAGATAAAAGATAATCGATTGTCCACCTACAAATAACAAAATGTTACCGCAAATTGTTGCCTGTTATTATTATCATGGTTGTGTTGGCATTGTTATTCCACGCCAGTTACCATTTTACATTTCTTCAACTAACTAACAAACTCAGAGGATATTGCATCAATTAGCCGTTCCATCGGATTTTACAGGATAAATTACACTGTGTAACAAAATAGGAAAAAATACATAATCCAGGGGCTTTCTTGCCGGATTTGGAAAATAGATCGAAAATCATGATATACGTTTCTCGTTGTTTTGCTGGGAGTGTACTTTTTTTCATACAATACTTCACTTGGTTGGTTTACCGGCTCAGGCTAATTTTGCAGTGATATCGTAAATTGTTTATTTTAAATGCAATTCCAGAATTTTTTTTAAATTTAGAACTATTTCATTTTCAGTAAACAAGAGTGTTGAAAGCATAAATGACTAAAGTGTTGGAGTTTTAACAAAAACAACAAATGAGTTTTTAAATGAATTTTCAAGAAACTTCATCATCTGTGATTTAAATTAATCCCCCAACAAAGAGAATTGATTTTTTTTTTTTTTTTTTTTTTAAGGATTTAATTTTTAACTCCATTTAAATAACATGTACAAACTCGTACGAGTTCGAATTCAAGTTTGCATGCAAATAAGCGCGAGAGTCAGTTGTCAGTTGTCAGTCTATCATTCGCTCAAAATCAAACTAAATATACCAACAACGAACTCGCAAAAACTCGCAAGAAATTGTACGCACTCGTGAGAAATGTTTCCCCCTAGTGTTCGGGCCAATGTCTTTTTGCGCATTAATTTCGGTCACGACTGTCGAAAGTGCAAATGGGACATGAATATTTTGTGTATCCACTTTGTAATCCAAATAAAAATGTGACAACTTTCAAATCGCATGATGCTCGCCATTTGTGTTGATCGTAGTTCACAGTACACACAGAAGTGAAGAATCCATTCCATAGTGTCAAAAATAAAATTTTTGAATGGATTTAATTTGAATGAATAAAGCATGTCACTTTAGGCAGTCGAAATGAATGTTTTTTTACAGTTTTAAATTTTTTTAATTACATTGGCTACACATATATCATGATTTTCGATCTATTTTCCAAATCCGGCGAGAAAACACCTGGATCATGATGACTGTTGCACAGTGTTATTTGCTTTTAAGTTTCAATGTTTTACAATTGCATATTACCCACACATTGGTTACATATTCGATACATTTAATTAAATCGAATTCGGGCTGCATTTTGACTGTTGTTAAAATGTACAAAACACTGTAATGCATCCTGCACGTTCATACAGTAATTCGATTCGAGAATGTTCGAATGTAAAAGTTTCGACAATTGACATAAAATCCGACAATGGATCGACAAAACGTACGAATTGAACACTATCGTAAATGAGAACAATAAGTTCGATTTGTATCGAAACACGGAAAAGCAAAATTTGTTAACAAACACAGAGACACAGAGAATGAGGGAGAGAGAGAGAGAGAGAGAGAGTCTAGGGAGAGGGGAAGTGAAGAAGATAAAATTGACGATAAACGACCGAGCCTTGTAAAGGTTCAAAAACATTCGACCGAAATTTAAAATTTTTATTGAAAATTCTATAAGTTATAAATTTCTTGTGCAGTGTCGCAGTGTGAAAGCTCCGTTGAGAAATGCCATCATGGCATTCAATGGATGCAATGTTGCCGACTGTTTCGAGCCGACAACGACAACATTGAAAATGAAATCGAGGCGTACGAGATCCGTTGGCGAATATATCGAATGCATTTGCAATTCTCTCCAGTGCCCAATTCATTCATTCGATGCATTTTTTTTTTTCTTTTCTTTTCTTTTTTCGTTCTTTCTGCTCTCATCGTTGTGTTCAAGCAGAGTGTGCCTTTTATAAATTAGTAGCTTTATTGTCTCCTCCGTTAGGGTTATTTCATTGAGTTTGCAATTTTTATTCCGGGAGAACGAAGACAGTTCTGCGTGCAGAAGAACATTACACCGAGAGAAATTGTCGAATTTTTACAGTTTCTTAAAAGGTTATGTGTTTTATTGCACTCAAAAGACAATCAAAACGAGATAGACCAAGAGAGCAACACAATGTTCGTTTCTATCAGCAAAACTACTAATTTTACTGAATGTAAAATAAAAACACACACACACACACATTATCACATAAAATGCCATCTTTTAACTTTGTCTTTTTAAGTCGGAAGCAGACAAAGAGGCACATTTAATGCAACCGATTTCTTCTCTTCGTTTTTTCACATTTTCCTTTTGTTTTTTCTTTCGTTGTTTCTACTACTTGCTTTGCTCCGACACCGTGTAACATATGTTTCAAGTGCTGTCGGCGCAGCCATTTTCATCGGTCGAATGAGAAACGAATCTGGGTCGTGTCTTCATGAAAACAAAAGAAAAAAAAAAATTTCCCTCAGCAAAAGGGAAACAAGAGATTGTAGCATTTTGCACAAAATGCGCTTTGATTTTTTCACCACATTTTGCAATCAACCAAAAGACATTGTGTGTGTGTGTGTGTTTCGTACATTTAACGTTTGGCCGCGCCATCTGATTTATAACATGTGCGTGTATTTGTTTTCAACCATTTTATTATGTGCAACTAACGACTCACGCGCTATTGCCATACCAAATGTCACACCAGATCCGACCAGCAACTATCGACTCTAATTATTATTAGAAATGGTGTGCTTCTGCACGCTTGATTATTCCCAACAATCGAACCGACTACACATCTCTCTCTCTCTCTCTCTCTCTTCCCCTCTCTCTTTCATTCTCTTTCTGTGAGAAGAGCAAATACAGATAGAAAGAGATAGGTGGGAGATGGAGGGAGAAGTAAAGCGAAACAGGCGGAACTAGAGCATTGAAGAATAAAAACGACATCGACGACTAAATGCTTTTAATGTTCCATTCGATGAAAATGGTGCACATCGCGCAAATGCAATAAATGCTATCGACTCTTTCGATTGATTTTCGATTAATTATGCCAAATTTATGTGGCAAATTCATTAAGTTTCATACCGATTCACGGTGATTATTTGTGACCAACGTGTAAATTAATTGCTTAGCAACAATAGCTCGCTTTTTCCAATTCTAATTGAAATTGCTCACAAAACAAAATCGATCATCATCACCTCAAAATTTCGCATGCATTTTGCATGTACGAGTTTTGCATGCATGATCGATTTTTCAGTTTTTTAACAACGAATTAGGTGCGCTCAACACACACACACATTCAAACATTGCAATTTGTTTCCAATTTAACGAACTAAATTCAATTCAATTCAATTATAAAATATTGAGAAACAAAAAAGAAATTCGCGTGCAAAATGAAATATTTATCAATTCAATTGCTTCGCAGTTTGTCAATCGATCGTTGAAATGATTTTATGTCTTGTTTTTGCAATCAATGGTTCAAAAAAATGCCTACTGAACCAATTCGAAATTAAATGAATAAATAAATAAATGTTTGCGAAATTTTTCGAAATTTGTTTGCTTTTGTTTGCATTGAGTCATGTGGACGGCTCAGTGTAATCAATTTCATTGAAAAATTTCATAAATTTTTGCTATTTTTTATTAAACAACAACATAAATTCAACTATCTTGGTTGACTCGACCATTTCCACGCGGTTCGTTTGTTCAAGCTTTTCTTTGTTTCATTCGCCATTTTAATTTTAATTTTAATTTTAATGGTTTTTCTAAAATACGCTCGCAACAGATTCGATTGAATTTTATTGCTTTCAAAAATTGTACATTGATGAGCGTAAAAATTGATTAAAGTTCAGATGTGTCTGTTTTTGTGTGTGTGCGCTTATATTCTTTACCTTATTGTTCATATAATTCGTGCCATTCACAATGTATCATCGATACCAAGCTCGAATTGTTTGTATATTAATACATTGGATAAATATGATTTAAAACACAAAGACGCCCTCTATGTGTTGATTGTTTCTCACTATGTGTATTAAGTAATTACATCGCTTATCATGTGCCCATGAGATTTGTGGTTTTTGTCTGTACTCATTCAATATGAAGCGCTCTAAAGCATCTGCGATGTTTCGCACGTAGAGGGCGAATTGTTGTTTTTGAGTCTTTATGAATTCGTGCTTGTCGATACGAAAGAAAGCGAACGCGAACACAACAAAAAAAAAGCAAAACACGAATAAGAAGAATCAAGTCTATTTGGCACCAGAATGTCTAAGCCAGCTAAAAATTGTTTGTAATTTCTATTTAGGAATGTTGCCAGAACATTCAACATAAAGTTGAACGGCTCACACCATCGGGCGAATGTGTTTGGAAAGTCGTGTTTGTTCCAAAATGGTTGAGCGAAAACTGAAAAAAATAATCGCATCATCTCATTGGCTGTAACTGGATGAGTGTGAAAAAAGACCTGAAATTCCGTTGAATGTGAAAGAGAGATAACAAAAGACGCATCACACATTGCAAGCAAACAAACAGACACATAGGAAACCATAAGAGAGAAAAAAAATATATATATATATACAGAAAAGAGAGAGGGCAGAGATAGAGAGGTGACGGAAAGCTAATGCAAAAAGGTGATAGTCATAGTACAGGCCGGCGAACTGCATGAAAATCTCAAAATAAATTTTCATGTTATTTGAGTGCATTCAAACACACAATGTTTTCTTCTCTCTTTTGGTGAAGTTTTGCTCGGTTTCGACGACGAAAACTACACCAGCAGCAACAGTCACAGTAAGCATCTCGGCCAATATTTTGTCATTTGGCTTGCTCTCTCACTCGCTTTCTCTCTCATTCCTCATCTTTCTTTTCTTCATTCACTTTATCTCTATCTCGCTCACAATTTCTCTTCGTTTTCCTCTCACCTCACTGTATGAACTTACATCAATTCAGCTTAGTTGGTGTTGGCAAAAGCAGTGTGCATTCGAAATGGATTTATCATGTAAGTTTGATTCGTTTTTGTGCATCATGTTCGGGGGGTCGGCAGTTTCGTGTCGCACTGATGTTGTCGTTGTTACGGAATTGCAACACGCGCTTTTTTGTTACGGCTACCCTGCTACGTACAAAATTGAAATAGTATCAATTTAAGAGACGATCGAGATGGTTCTTTTCTCTCTCTCTCTCTCTCTCTCTCTCTCTCTCTCTCTCTCTCTCTCTCTTTCCGCTTCTTCTCATTCATGTGGCACATCATCCTTTGTACCTTTTTTGGAAAACTTTACACATCAGATGGGCGCTGTGCGCTATATTTCTTTCCATATTTCTCTCTTTTTTCTCTCTCTCTCTCTCTTTCTCTCTCTCTCTTTCTCTCTCTCTCGGTTTTGTTTCTTTTTTCTTGAATTTTTCGTTCACGAGATTTGTTCATGTAACCAGTGTTCCAATTACGTTTGAAAAGGTAGAATAATGTCAGTGGCCGAGCCAAGGGCATGAACTACAGAAACGTACGACGTATTATAACCATCATTACTACATTTACTTGGTTGCCAAGTGTTCTATTCTGGCGAACACAAAATTCCACAATTCAAATGCAGCAATGTGCAGCAGTGTCGAGTCAGAAACCGAAAATGTATGTATTTCGGAATCGACTTTTGGCCTTGAGCCCATCAACAGCTATTCTTTGCTCCACTTTCCACAAAACGGCTTCACCGCTCAAAATATACATTTTTTTTATACAGAAAATATATCGAAAAATGCTAAATCTCTGACAAAACCGAACAAAGACTTAATATTCACCACAAAATCACCAACTTTTGACCCACAATGTAATTGTTACGATTCGACTTGATGTTTTTTTCCCCTCTTTTTCTTTTCGGTGAACGTTGTTGCCATCGTTGCTGTCGTTGCTTTATAACAAGTGCAATCACAAGCAAAATTTAATCGAGTCTCAACAAATTACTGTTATTTTTTTTGTGAATTGCAAAAAACGGAACATATTCAAATGTCGGCGTGTGTGTGTGCTCAAATGGTGCGCAATTATATACAGCATTCTGAGTCAAAGTTCATGTTTTTAAAAGGAAAAAATTGGTGGCAAAAAATATGCATTTCACAATTTCTCACTTACTCTCCCTTTTTCTCTATCGCTTTCTCTCTCTCTCTCTCTCTTTCTTCATCTCTTCCTCACACTCCTTCTTCTAAATTTCGATAATAATTTGCATAGCGAATGGTTTGCATGTTGCATCTTAGTTTGCCACTTAACTCGACCTCTCTCGCTCACAAAACTTACCTCGCTCGCACTCACTCGAAATTTCCCCATTTGCAATGGCTCTTTTGTTCCTCACCTTCTCTATCGCGCTCCCTTCCCTTTCCTCTCTCTCTCTTTCTCTTTCTCTTTCTCTCTCGAAAAAAAGAATAAAAGATGGCGAATTGATTTTAAAACATCGCCGAGCCACGTAAACTCATTCAAATGTGATTAAAAATGTTGAAATGGAGCAAAAATTGCCCTGGCACACACATCGTTCTGTTTGCTCATTTTGATTTTTTGTTTTAATATCTGTTTGCACTGGTGTGTGGGTCTGGTGCTGCAGTGTGTCTCCTTTTTGCCATTCTCTGCCCCACACATAGGCATGGATCAGAAACGGAAATGCTGGCATACTCAACATTTGACTCTGTCGGCAAATGATGCGGTAAAAACTAAAAAAAATGAAAATAACCAAATTATGCGGAATTCGTGATGTACATACTTAATAATGAAGGCATATAATGGCATAACGTGCATCAGATAGGCAAACATATTATAGTTATTATTTTCACTTGTGTTAACCCAGAAAATATGAAATAAATTTTTTCGATAAAATTACCGTTTTGGATGTCTTTCGGGTGCTCTTCATAAATTTCGCTTTTTCGGTTCATCAAACTCTTTGGAATTCATTTTTTTCTCTTTGTCAAATCTCTCGCCTCACGCGTACGTGATAAATAAGACATGATCAGTTCAGTTGTCATATGGTTCAGATCTTGTCAATTTAGTCTCACCCTCTCTCTCTCTCTCTCTCTCTCTCTCTCTTCTCTTTCTTTCTCTCTCTCCAAAAATCAATTCGACCATTTATAAAAGTATTGCCTTTTAGTATATATAATTTTGCATTTTGCTAAATGCAGAAAATCGGGCGCCTAAAACTCAATTTGAAAATTGGCTTCAATCATGTAAATGATTTGTTCATATTTAATATTTGCCTTTGAACAACAGTATTTGCACTTTAGTCCTAGTAAGTAATTTATAATGACATCGCAGTTTGAAACGCTAATGGAAGCGAGACAGCAGAGTCATCACACACACATACACATACACACCAAAACCATCGATAGTTTAAAAGTATATTATAATATTGTCGAATACAGTCAAAATGACAAATGTTTGTCATTTGTTTGGCATATTGCAAAAAATCAACATTAACACCCGCATACACGAAATTGTTAATACGTAAACAAGGCAAGTGTGTGCGAGCAAGAGAGAGAGAGAGAAATTCTTCAGTTTAAATGGAAATGAGAGTCGTTTGTTTCGTCGGAGCGAACGCGATCGATGCTTTTACTTTTTGCACATTGGCTAGTCAGTCATTTATTCAATTGGGAATTTTCGGTGTACCGTGTGGCTGCCAGTGCATGTCATGGTACACGGGGACCAAGAGAAATTAATACAAATACGATGTGACAACAACCTTTGCCACTACACATTGACAATTTGCTCTGCACATTGTTTGAAATTTAAGAATTTTGTAAAATAAATTGCCTGTCAGATCTTGTCATTTAGGCTGGTGTTTTGTGGTCATGCTACTTACAACTGAATCGATGAGACGATGACTTGGTACCACGGCCAAAATGACCTTCTGTTGCTCTCTGTAAAAGCATACAGTGTCATTGCACACAGTCCTCATGAACTGACATCAAATGAACCTCAAACCATCCCTTCGTTCCCATTCTGCTGTTCTTGTATTTTCGCCGCTTTTTATTGTCATCGAAATTTGTGAATGACAAATACCACGTGGGCCATAAACTCTCTTTCTTTCATTCTCACCTTCAGTTTATCTCAAATATTCCAAACAAATGGGCTCGAAATTCATCAACTTGAAACATACCACCGCCATCCGTCGAAAATCTCCGATACCAGCATTCACCACAAAAACTTTTGCCGTTAGTTTATTTTCCATAACTTTTCGACCATATAATTAAACGAATGACACAAATATAAATGCGTTCACCGGTTTGTAACAAACCAGAGTTAATATTGTGTACAACACAAGATTTATGTTGCCAATGAATTCGCGTTGTCAAGGCGATATGCAAAATGCCCTCGGTTTACAAAAGAAAAAAAAAGAGAGAGAAAAAGAAAACATCACATACATTTCATTCATATTGATAATTTGCTTTCGCTTTCAGTTCAGAATTTTTTTTTCTTTTTCTTTTCCTTTTTTTTTCTTTTTCATTTCAATTTTGCCACAGCGAATCGAATTACTTACTTTTGAAAGTCGATCAAATTTGTTTGTTATATGAATCAAATCAATGATTTTGCCACTTTTTTTCGAACGAACGAAAGAGAGAAAGAATTTAAATCCCAAAAAAATGGCCAAATAATTGTGTTTTCATCAAAGTTTTTCGTGAATATTGCTATGCCTATCCCATTCAATTTCATTCCTCATTCCTCATTTAACTCAGCACAACTCAACTCAACTCATTTCATTTCATTTAAAAAACTAGAAGTATTTGCTGTCAAACTTTAAAGGCTTCAGTTAAGAAAAACATGTGGAAAAAAGCCGGAAAATACGTTTTCACACAAAACTTTGATATATTTCTGGGCAAATGGGATGACGTGATGTCGCACGAGAGAACTCTCTCTCTCTCTTTTCGTTTGTTCATTTATTGCCACTCCATCCGAAAATTTAATTGAATTCCAAACGGTCCTCCTAATTTGTTTCCTTCAATTTCAACAGTTTTCCAAAGTGATTCATTCGCCTGCTTGTGCCATTCAACATTCTTGAAATGCGACGCTACTATTTTTATTCTCTCGTTGTGTTACGTTCGTTTTTTTCTCTGCTCTTGCTGCTGCCGCTGTTGTCGTCGTCGTCGTCGACATCATTGTTGTAGTTATTGTATGGTGGTATTGTTGTGTTCCCTTTGCTCGGTGCACAAAATCGAAAACGATGTGATGCGATGGCAAGTTTTAACTTTCAAACACACAATGCCATTTATTCCTCATTTTGAAATTAGTGATTTCGTGACTTCGTCATCATGTTACGAATGGTTCGCGCTCATACTCGCTCTCTTTCTCTCGTTTTCATTCTTTCACTCGATTGTCTTAGTTCTCAATATGCCGACACAAATAATTCATAGCTGCTGTTGCGTTTGTTCGTTGTTGTTGTTGTTGTTGTTGTTTTGCTTTCTTGCACTGCTGTTTTTCGATTACTTTGTAATTGATTGATGCCTTTTCTTCGTTTGTTTGTACGATTGTTATTCGCGACACTGAATTTGGTTGTCTGTTTTTCATGATTGTATTGTTTTAGCAATATAAAATGGAACTTCTTGTTCGTGCTGATTTAAGTTTAAGTTTATTTGATTTGTTTTTGCAATGCGTTTGAAAATGAAAAACCATTTGTATGACAATCAAATTAAATAAAAGTTATTTTTCGACAAATGAAATATTAATGGTTCGCCATTCAGCTGTCGTTAATTTCTTTTTTAAATTAACCAATATTTTCCAACACAATATTCGTTAAGTGTGAATAGTGACCAGCCGAAATGAAATGCGAAAAATGTGAATCTCTCCCTCACCCTCTTTCTCTCTCTCCCTTTCTCTCCATCTCTGTCTCATATTTTCTTTTGTTGTTCGATGTCCAAATATCGATTAATCATTTTGCCAAACGATGTAATTCTCTTTTCATTCAATTTTCTTCATCATTGAACACACTACATACGTGAACATGGCAGAAAGTTGATGGAGAAAAGCTTTTGTTTGGATGGCAATTAAACGAATAATCGGCCGAAAAATCATTTAACGAATTGAATAAAGTTTTGTATATGACAGGGTCATATACAGAGCGCTAAAGCAATCACAATATTTGTTTCAGATTTCAAAATCGACACTGAATTCGAATGGATTGAAAGGGAACAATTGCAGATTTTTTTTCACTAGTCATTATGATGAAGCTTCGTAAGCGATCGAATTGAATTCGTCAACGTACATTCGCTGACGGTATAAAGATTGAATACAAACAAGAAATTAAATGCACGCTGATTTAGATCTGATGTTGATTTAACATGATTTTGAATGAAAATTGAATACTTGAAATCGCATTACGGAATAAAAATCATCACTGACTTTTCACACCATGTTTTTCGAACTGATCACTTTATCTTGGTCTGATTTACATGCATTTTACTTCAAAAAATGGACTAAAACAATGCTAGACAATCGTCTAGAACAAAGTCGGCAAAGTGATTGTCCGTTTCAAGGTAATGAGGTTGAATTGAGTACAACGATCAATATGCCAATGTGCAAAGCGGGTCGGTATATTTTAAACCGTTTTCACCTGTGTATCGGTTGTACACACGAATTGCAAATGGATTTGCGTTTGTGCTTGTCTTTGCATGTGTATGTGTATGTGTATGTGCGAATGTGAATGTGAATGTGAATGAGTGTTCATATTATTTCGGTTTGGGCAGGTAGTTTTCATTGCACGAATCGATAATTTATAAAACAATTGGAAAATGTGCTTGAACTTTGTGGCGCCAGTTAGACTTGAAATCTTTTTGCGTGACTCGATGTTATTCGATTGCTCATTACAATCGCGCGAGCACATCCAACTGATGAGGCGCAAAAGAAGGCTTGAATTTTGTGTGTGTGTGTGTGGGTTTTTTTTTAATTTTATTTCGCTGATGTTAGGGAATTATTTAAACCGATAAACGTCGTGTAAAACGTCGTGCTAATGTTCGAATAAACACTTGATATGATGCACATCTGATTTGGAAATTTCATAGACAGTTTTTTTTCGTCGATCTCACAATCGTCTCCATTCGAAAATTTATTAGGAATGAAATCATAAAACGAAAAAAAAAAAATTATTTAAACTGTAGTTATTGAAATGTTTTGCCGGATTAGTTACAACTTGGAGCGGTGTATATTTTATACTAATCAAATTTATGCCTCGCCGACTTTGTGTTGCCATTATTTTATCATTGAATGAAGGGAGAAACGAAATGTGTATAATTTTTTTATGAGTTTTTTTTTTGCTATATTTGGATTTTTTTTCTATCAATTTTTATGATTTTTCCCGCTTTTTTTGTTCGTTAAATCATCCGCTGGCCGTAAATAGGTTTTCTATGAAAAAAATATAAATATGTTAAGTTAATCGGCATGCAGGAAAGGGGTTACAAATGTAACCTTGATTATTCGAATATTGTTTCTTGTTGCGTTTACATTTTGATATAAATGGTGTGTAATATAGTCAATCGGCTCGACTCGACAGCCATTGTTACACCATCGATAACCGAACATAATAATATTATCATCGAAGCTATCGATTAACATTATAAATATGTTACAGTGTGTTAATCGTCTTGTAAATCTATAGTCGAAAAATAAAATTCCAGTTTATCACCGCCACCACTGTTGCTACCGTAATTCAGTCAGTCAGTCACTCAATCGTATTTCTTTCTTCCTTCCTTATTTCCTTCCGTTAACGCATAATCGGCGTTTCAACCGTTTGTTATCGTTTTGACTTGGTTACAGCATGATTAAATTAGTAATTTCATGTTGTATAGACCAACATTGTGCTCTTTCTCATTCAAACTATCTATATCTCTTTCTCTTTCTCTCTTGCATTTGCTCTAACTTTGGCGCTCGGTCTATCTCAATCTCAATCTAAATCTCAATTCATCCCCATTTTTATTCCATTTCTCTTAAGAGGTAATTACCTTCTGCTTTTTCCAACACACACACACACACACACACACACACATTTTATTCCCGGTTTGTGTGCCGCCAGCAAAGGTGCGTGTATTTCAAATAAAATGCCACTGAAAACGCAAATTGTAAATGGCAAAAGAAAGGGGTTGAAAGTGTACTGAATGAATACATAAAAGAACACTTTATGCCCGGTATGTTCACTCACACCCTTTTTCTTACTCACTCACTTATTTTCTCTGTGTGTATTCTTTATTTATATCCTTTTTTATGAGCTCGCTGGGTTATTAAATTCCATTTTATGCGTTTTTTACCTCGGCTATGTGTGCAATGTCAATTTCGTATTTACGCAACTGAATCCCATCAGCCAACATGTCGAACAACACAAACAGACACACATACACAACTACTGCGGTTTACTTTTATTTTATTTTTTTCCTTATCATTCAACCACGTTCGTAAACCTTCCTAATTGAAATTGCATTTTTCCTGCATTTTGTGGCTGAATTAAGATATGGATTGATTGGAAAGTTAATTGCTCAAAGGGTGCATTTGATGAAAAATTTATACCAAGGGTTTTGACTTAAGACAAGTCAAGCCAAGGTAAGAAAAGCCAATATCCATTGGCGAAATCATCAAAAAATATATTCATTTCTGCAGAAATTGAATTTAACATTCATTTCATATAAATTACAATGTATTTCAATCAAATTGTGTAGCTTGAGTTCATGCCATCTTACATTTTCAGTAAAATGATAATTTTTCACTAAACTCTTCATTTACTGACTTACTAAAAAAAAGTTTCACAATTTGATTTTACAACGAGTGTAAACGAATCGGAAACGAATCATGTTTAAATGTATGAAAAGTGAAAACTTTCAAATTTTACTATATTTCAGTTATTCAATTTGAAAATCGTATATCGTAAGGTTCATTTGAATTGAGAAAGAAAAACATATTTATCAAATGAAATCAAAATCTTATGTGTGCTCCCAAATACATAGTTTTAATCATAAAAGGGGTTTTTCATTTAATCTGTTATAGACGATTTCATATTAACAACGGTCAATGCCAAATCAAATGAAATTTCATAATAATAAAACGATTTTGGATTTGTTGGTTCTTTGATGACTTCGGCTAATGTGCACTTGTGATTCTCAGTTCGAGTCAACATATGTGGCTGTCGCCGTAATGTGTATGTGTGTGTGGGTGTGGGTGTGGGTGTGGGTGTGGGTGTGGGTGTGGGTGTGGGTGTGGGTGTGGGTGTGGGTGAGAAAGAGTTAATTTTTTTGGGGAAATTAAAGCCGAAATATAACCGAAAACGATAATAACCATCTAAATTATTCAGCTAATAATGTTTTGAATTTTAAACATCGTTAAAAATGTTGAAATGTGCACAACATGTAAATAAAATGTGAAACGTGTCGAAATACTCTGACCTGAACTGGTTAAAAGTCAGTTGTTGAAAATCATTCGGAATTGAATGATGGCCTCACTCATTCTCATCTTTATTAAATAATAAATAATGTGTTTGACCTTAATTTTAATGTTAATTTGGATAAATTTCCATTGGACAAAATGTATGTGTGTCTGTGTCTGTGTCCAGGTTTCCATACTTCATCATAGTTATGATGATATGTATTATGATTGGAATGGTTTCACCATTTTAAATGGCAATTTTGTGTTGAATGAAAAAGGCATATTTCTTGTTAAACATTGTACTTGCTTCCACACCTTCTCTCTCTCTCTCTCTCTCTGCCCCTCTTGCTTCCCTTCTCTCTTTCCTCTCATGTATTCCTCTCATTTTCTGTTCACTTTTTCTTTCATTTACGGGCGAAAGTTTGATTTTCAAACGAGCATCACTGCGATCACTTCGTTTGCTTTTTATTCATTTGTTTGAGTGCATGCAAATATTTAGTTTATGCTCATTTTTTACGAGCGACCTAAGTTTTGTTGCCAAAACACACACACACACACACACACACACACACACCGAGAAACACTCTTCACAACATATAAAAACCAATTCGTTTCTCATCTACTCTTACCGTTCCGTTTCCACGACAATCTGTCTGATACTATGGTACTGACTTTGACTCTGTTTCAACGGATGATTTTGGCAACCCCCGTTTCGACCTCCCGGCTCAATAACACAACTACACATCACATTAATGTTCATCAAACATTTAAAATGTGTTCATTCGTATGTCGTATCCCCTTTAACAATGTATATTTGCCTTTCGTATTTATTAACAAACTCATTTTTGTTTATGTGCATTGGTGTGGATGTATATTTTCAGTTGGTCCCTCTCTCGCTCTTGATCTTACTTTTACTTGCTCTATCTCGCTCATTTTGGTCGGCCGTCTTCATTTCACTTTTTGTTTCGCTCGATGTTGCTATTTCTTGTTTTCAATGATAAAAAATTCATGTGGCCTCAATTCATAAGAATAAATATTTCGAATCATTTTTATATATTCAGATTCCTTTCAGCTGCCACAAGTCCGAGGCATTATTACCATTTTATGCTTGATATGCTTTGTTTGCGTCTAAAAGAAGGAGAAAAAAAATCGTAAAAAGAAATAAAAAAAACATCATTGAAATTTCGATTTTCAAAAACCGCAAGTATTTCTTTTTCACGTTTTTTTTTCTTTGTTACAACAACATACATCATTCAAATCATAGCATTTCAAGCATTCAAAGTATATTGCAAAATTGTATGAATTCCTTTGAATTACTTTTTAACTTGAAGCCAAATGGAATTGTAATGAATGGATTCAACATAAATTCGGAAAGAAAGGATATATTTAGAATGACCTGGATTCCGAGTCAAATGTTTCGATTAAAAAAAAAACGAAAAAAAGAAAAGGAAAAAGTTTACCCCTTTCGAAACCATCTTGTAGAAAAATTCAAGAAAAACTCAATTTTTAAAATGAAAAAAAAAATCGATTTAAATAATGTGCAAAAGAGTCTTTAATTCCATAATATATCATAATTTCAGCGGAATTTTTCATTCAAAATGATACACTTCGGGATAAAACATTTTCAAAACAGAGATCTCTCTTTTCTCAATGCTGGAAATGAAAAAAGAAAAAAAACATGTAAAAAACAAAATACATCTTGAAATGCATAATTATCTCCATACTTTTTTATTTCTATTGGATCCAACAAATCTCAAGTGTATTATCATTTCTGGCAATAAAAAAACATCAACTTTTCTTTTACTTCTCCTCTTCTTCTTCTTCTTCTTCGTCTTATTCTCCTTTTTTATGTAAAAGTATCTTTCCATATCGTATCGTATCCTGATAGAAGCAAAATAATTTTATTCTTAAGTAATTGACCAGAGAATCGATTTGTTGGCTGTATTTCTGTTGTATTTGATTTATTGCCTCGAAATGTTTCCATCAATATTATTAAAATGACTCTGAAAAGTTCAAATGTTTTTGGCATACTTCACATTTTGGGGATAATAATTACATTGAATGTAAACAAAGAAGTATTTATCATTCTCCCTTCTTCTCAATTCTACTTTCTGGAGTGGATTTTTTTACGCGATCACTTCGCTTTCAAATTGACACCAAAATTGCGAGAAAAGCACTCATCCGAATTGTGTAAATATGGTAGTAGCAATATAATAAAACAGTCAACACGATGAGCTTGTAATGTCATCCACATAAAAATGAGGTAAAGAAACTATGAGAAACGTGAGGAGAGGGCTATATGTGTGGTCTTCCATTTGCAATGAATTATTTAAAAAGCGGCAGATGCCAAAGCAAGAGAGAGAGAGAGAGAGAGAGAAAATGAGATGAAGTCACAAAAGTAAAAACCACAAAGAGAAAAGCAATGACAAACAAAATATACAACAAGCAATAAAAGAACGGTAATGACGACGGCTGTCAATGATCGCACAAGCAAACAAGCAATATGGTAATATGTGGTGGTATTGCACGAATTCCGTTATCTTCTCCATCCCTTCAGTCCCATTTATGTGGTTGAGTTTCTCTCTCACTCTCTCTCTCTCTCTCTCCCTCTCTCTCTCTCTCTCTCTCTCTCTCTCTCTTACACTCTGTATTTATGTTTGAGTTGCGGTCGCCATCGCGTCTTTTTTCGCTAAAAATGGCATTTTGTGCGTTTTAGTTGAGAATTTTCTACATGTATCGTTTCTCGCTATATCTTTTGATATTCCTTCCGTTTCGTTCAACATTTGTTGATGGAGCATTAATTTTATATCGCCTTATTCTTACGTATACCGGACGACAAAATTAAACTAATGCATCATTTTCATTTCGCATTTTGATGGGTTTGTTCAATTCTCAATCATTGCTGAATGTTTGATTACATAATTTCGTTGCAAATTTTTATTGGCTCTTATTCCCGTTTTGACAATAAATATGCGACTTTCTCTTCTTCATTCTACCCATTTACATCACTATCTCTTCCTTCCTTTCTTTCTCTCTCTCTCTCTCTCTCTCTCTCTCCATCTCTCTGCCCCTCACTCTGTCCCTCTCTAGAGAACTCTTTCCCCAGAGCTCTGTCCTCTCTCTCTCTTTTTGAATATTATTGATTTGAATTGGCGATTAAAAAGTGCAAAACACCTTTGAGGCTTACATACATTCTCACAACTTTGATTCGCATTTAAATGAGCCCCTTACTTGCCGCTTAATGCTTTGACATATGCAATGCGATTTTTTGTTTATCTGAAGGAAAATCGTCCACTAACCACAATCTTATCATCCCAAATGAAAAATTGTATTTTATATGACCCAGATAAGAATGAGAAAGAATGAAACAAGAAACGAGGAAAATAAATTGATTGCAAAACGAACGAAACGAAGCAAAATGAAACTTTTACACATTCATATTTAAAGACGAACAAAATTGAATTCTTGATATAAGTAAGAGCATTGTGTGCGACAACGAATCAACAACATTTATATCATCCATTCGTAACCGAGAGGTAAAGGGAGGACTGAACATGGATGAAATAATATTATCGAAGAAATGAAAGAAAGTTCGAAACCGAACGAAAATTTTTTGGATCACGTGGAAAAACATAAAAATCAAATAGATACGTGCCATTTTGCTTGAGAATATCTTACAACATTTATACTGAATTGTAATATACAGTTCTTCGTGAAGACGGAAGAGAGTGAAAGTGCAATATTGTTGTTCGTCTTTCATTTCGTGCAATTGTAAAATCGAATATAATTTCAAATTAATTTTCTTTTGAAAAATGTTTGTTGTTGGATTATTATGTTTGTAGTTGCTGTTCCATTTTGGCCAGCAACAAATGTCACAAACATAGAACTGATTTTTGCTAGGGGCTTCCGACATACACGTCTATACTTGCAAATATGGTGAATATTTCTGTATGTTTTGTGAATATTCACATTGTTCATTCATCATGTATATTACGCATACATTTATAAATATTGTGTGTTTGCGTGAATATGATGTATATTTTAAATATTGACAAAAAGAGTTAAAAGCCCCTAGGATTTTCGTTTAGTTGTCTGCGCTTGATTTGTTCAAATGGCATGGAGTCTGAGATGAAATACAAACTTATCACAAAATCACACATACATGTTCATGGTTCATATGAGTTTAGTTTTGTTTCTTTTTTATTCCCGTTTCCTCTTCTAAGCCTCTCCTTCACAGCAGAGAAAGCAGTAGCAATAGTGAGCATCACTGCAATGGTAAACAGAACATAAACACTTAATTTGAATCGATCGAAAAGTGGGAATTGACTTTTGTTATTTGATTTTGTACGAACATTTCGCTTGCCCACACTTTTCTATTTTCTTTTTCTCTGATTTTCGTGTTTTCTGTCAAATATGATATATATATGTGTGTGTGTGGCTTCATGGTGACACTGTACACAATAGGATTAAATTAGAAAGTTTGTAACGCTGCGTCTTTTATTAGATTTGATTTCGATGGTGAATGAGAACGAACGGATGTCTGTTTTTGTGTCAATAACATTGTTCGACTACTTTGATACATTATACATTTAATATTCTCTCTCGCTCTCTCGCTCTCTCGCTCTCTCGCTCTCTCTATCTCTCTTTCTCTCTGACACATAACTGCGGTCGACCAAATTCATTTCACCGTCAATCATCATGTGTTGCATGAGAGTTTGAGCAACAAATAATTTGAAATGTGAAATGCAAAGATTCTAAGTCATTCTTCAGTTAAATCAGGCCAAAACTTCAGCAATGAAACAACTTAGCGACGGTTCACTAATGCTAAATTCAGTTCACAATTTTAATTGAAACTTAATTCATTTGGTTGCGGAAGTGTGCAAGTATGATCTCATGCCGGTTACAATTGAAATTTCAGGCAATTTTTATTTTGTCGTTCAAAAAAACACATAAAATGTTTTCTTTTTTTTTTTCAAAAAAAAAAGAAGAAGAAGTCATTAAGATGATACATAAAGGGATGTATAATGGGTGGTTGAAAATTAATTCCGTTGTACCGGCACAGTTCACTGTAATAATCAAGGGGAGTTTGTCTATTAATGGGACAAAAACGAGCAAGCCAAAAAAATAAAAGAAAGAAAAATTGAGAGAATTTCTTACTGTATATTTACTTTGCAGTGAAAAGTTCCATAAATACATATGTCTTGTATTCATGCTTTTTTCCCCCCTCAAACCACATCGATGCAAAATGATAAAATTACACCCCATAAGTCGATGTGATCGAATGTGATTAGCGTGGAATAATTTAGGCCAATAAATTGACAATGTCTAAATATCCGTGGTTTTTTGCTTCAATTTTCTACTTTTTTTCATTTCTTGAATTTTTCTTTTTTTTTTATTTTATTTCGATTTATTGCGTGATGGCATCTTTATTCGGTCGTTGGTGTTTCTTTTGTTGGCTTCTTTACATTTGCCATTCACAATTCGGATGCTAATAAGCTTGAAAAATACTAACGACAACAATCAAAGAAAGGCCGTTACCACCACTGGCTGAACGCTCATCATCATTGTTATTATCATTGTCTTTAACAAGAAAATGATGTGGTGTGTGCAACGACATCCGTCTTTATCTATCTCTCTCTCTCTCTCTCTCTCTCTCTCTCTCTCTCTCTCTCTCTCTCTCTCTCTCTCTCTCTCTCTCTCTCTCTCCAAAAATTTCATTGCAACGTAATTCGCTTTCTTTCTCAATGATGCGAAAAAGGTGACGACACAAACACAAAAGATAATACATACATCCATATATATGGAGAGATAGATAGAGCCATAACCAATGGGCGAACGAAAGTGACTTGAGTTTAATTTACATACAAATAAGGCGCCTCATTCGCATAAAATCGTCCGGCTTTCTGAATTACTTAAAACCCTCATTCGAACCAAATTCACACAAACTGCCTTCGATCTGTTGTTTTTGGTCTTTTTTTTCCTTTCTTTTCTTCCTTCATTCATTTACTTTCTTTCATTTTTTCTCGTGTGTACGTCTCTTTTTTTTCTCGCCTTGTTTCGTTTGTTCACGCCTGTTGAGATTGTGATGTTGCGAGCAATGAACAAACTACCGAATCATTTGCATTTTTTATTATTCATCATTTGGGATGAATTGACGAAGTCTCGACGCATTTATTTCATTTGCAATTTGCAGTTGCGAATGAATGACTGAAAAGGAAATTTTGAAATTCTCTCTCTCTCTCTCTCTCTCTCTCTCTCTCTTTGCTCAAAATACAAAAAATAATAAAAACAACCAAATGAGTCATTCTCGATTAACATCATTGATATCACACTTGCAATTTCGAATACACTTTATATTTGTAAATAATACTCTCTCTCTCTCTCTCTCTCTCTCTATCTCTATCTTGTCTCTCTTTGTCTTCATAAATGTGATGAATCACATTCAGAATTGTTTGAGAAAAAAAAAAGAAAACAAAATTACAATAAGATCAAGACTTGCAGAGAGTTACCCAGGAATCATTTAATTCGGTCCACTTCATTATTTTTATCTTTTGGACGCTCTCATTCGTCAAATGGTTTTCGCGGTTATTGTTCGCTATTTGTCGCACAAATATTGTTGCAAATGATGATAATTTCTCTCTCTCTCTATTTCTAGCTCTCTCCCTCTCCCTCCCCCTCTCCCTCTCCTTTTCCCTCTCCTTTTCCCTCTCCTTCTCCCTCTCTAACTCTCTAAACTCTCATCCTCTCGCTAGTAAATATTCACTATATTTGTCAAAATGCGCATCAACAAACAAACACAAAAGAAAGTGAAAAACGATGTAAAATGTTTTTTAGAGCTCGCTCTCTCCCTGTTTTTGTGCGTGTATGCATTGCTGTTGAGTAAAATGATCGAGACCATATAGTTTGTTAAGTGAGCAACGAATTCAAAACAGCACATCATTTAGTGAATTTCAAATTTGCCGCAACAAAGTGCGCTGTGGTGAATATAGAATCGTCGTGATGTTGTCGAGAACGAGATCTCGGGCGATTGCAAGAGAAGATAGAAAAAAAGAGAAGGAATGATAGATAGAAAGTATCTCAATAGCGTGGAATAAGTATGCACGACAAACTTTTATGGTTGAATATTATTCTGAGGGGATTAGAAGTTTCGCTGACATGAATAATAAAATCGAACATCGGTTTCAGTGTTTTCCAACAAGCACACACACACACACACACACACACACACACACCGCTGTATTTAAGACAAATCGCTCATTCATTCTCACTTTTTCTCTCCATTCCACGCTCTCTCTCTCTCTCTCTCTCTACTCACTCACTCACTCACTCACTTCCACTTATTTCAATGCGAAGTAGAACACCAAAAATGCGTTTGGGATGGATAAAAAAGACGAATTAACTGTCAAAGTCAACATGGTTCGACGAAAATATTTGACTTGAAAAAGTTTCGCATTACGCATGTTTGGCGTTAAACAATTGCATACATGCATGCATGCATGCATCGTCTCATTTAATTTACTCGTTTTGAAAAATCGACTGAACATTTCATCCAAAATTGGTTGTAAACACTGAACCATTTACAAATATGTGGAATGGATACGTGAAACATTCATTTTATTGAAACAACTGAACCAACAACCGATAACGTGCTCATTGTAAATTTCGCCAAAAGATATTACGTGCATTACTTTCCAGCGACTGTGATGATCATATTGTCAAATGGAAATTTGCCTCTTTGATGAATTTCCTCCCCCCCCCCCCACCTCTCTCCCTCGAACTCAAAAAGAAAAGTAACTGATTTCGAAATCCAGTTGTATTTAATTGGGTCGAGAATTTTAAGAACGAAAATCGATTAAAATCATTAATCAAAAGGGAAAGAAAGGTGTAGAAAGAGAGAGAGAGAGAGAGAGAGAGAGAGAGAGAGAGAGAGAGAGAGAGAGAGAGAGAGAGAGAGAGAGAGAGAGAGAGAGAGAGAGAGAGAGAGAGAGAGAGAGAGAGAGAGAGAGAGAGAGAGAGAGAGAGGAATGAAATACAAAATGTTTCGTCGTTACACTCATCGATGAGTTCAATTTCAATTGGCTTTCCATTCTTCGATTAACAGGAGGGGTTTCCTTTATCCGTTGATTAAAACACGCTCGTCTTTCTTCCATTTCTTCAAAGTAATTTTTAAAGCATTTTCTTGTGCAAAGCTTTTACTCAAAACGAACTGAGGACTTTTTCTTCATCAAAATTCTTTTTCTTCTCTCTGTCTCTCAGAATTCATTGCTATTACCGTTTCCGAACAGAAGAAAGCAAAAAAAGTGACTAAAAACAATTTAATGTCGTGAATGCGAGACAAAAATATGATACAGTGTTACAGGTTGAATTGAATTGTACAAATGGCACTTCAGAGTAAATTGCTTCTCATTTTTTTCGTTTTTTTTTTTTGCTCTTTCGTTATTCCCTTGAATTTTTTCTGTGCTACGAAAAATCATTCGCAACAACAAACACAATAAAAAGAAAGAAAAACCAAAAAAATAAAAAAAATGAGACGCCCAGACGAAAGGAAAGTATATAATTTCAAAAGAGTGCCAAGAAAATTGATAATTTGTCGTTTCTCTGCCACTGAGAATGCATACGTTATCTTTTTGGATCTGGAGCTGTCTTTATGTTAGCCATCAAATTAAATATTTAGCAGTTGAAAAGAAAAGAAGAAGAATATGAAAATAGAATAGAGAAAAAGGAAAACAAATCAGGGTCGAGCTACGCTCGGATTCGGCAAACAGAAAAGAAAAAATAAAACAAGAAATGAAGAAGTGGAAGCAAAAACACCGTAGCGATTGCTGTTTGTGTAATATTTGAATGCATATGGATGATTCGTAACAAATGTCTGACAGCGTTTGGCTGTGACAATCGGATTCCACTACGTGCTTTTCTCTTCTGCAATTTCATTGTCTCTCTCTCTCACTCAAACTTGGTGCCTGGCAATAGTTTCTTTTTTTTTCTGCAACAAAATTGAATCACACATTGAAACGATTTAATTTTTTTTTCTCTAATCTTCTCACTTCTTGTGTATGTGTGTGTGTTAGTGTTAGTGTTATGTTCGCCAACATCTTAACACGCAAACAACTTGATGGATGCCTAATTTGGCGTCGGTCTCTTGCATGCGAAAACGCCGACATGATTATAATGATGAGGTTGGTGATAATAGAAGTAGGAAAAACTCTAAAAACCGACAAGCGAGCGAAGAGATGAAAAAGTAAAAAAAAAAAACAAAAAAATACTACGAAAGAAAATTAAGCAGCAGATGAAAATTTGTTTGATTCGTGCTTGGCGAACGCGAGCTTTTTTATCACCATCCCCCACCCCACAACTTACTTTTAATACGATGTTGTTTCTTTTCTCTCTATTGTTTTCCATCCTATTCCATGGTTCTCTCTCTCTCTCTCTCTCTCTCTGTGTGTGTGTGTGTGTTTGACTTTTTTTGATTTGGTCGAGCACGCTTTGTTGTGACTGTCCGTGATATTGTAATTTTGGGGTCAAATTCGTGATTAACATGTTTATTAGGTAGACGAAAATTGCTTCTGTTGTTGTCGTTCACTTACTACAATACTATCTACTCACACTGTCCATTGCAATGCTATCAATCTAGTCTCCGGTTCACGTATTCGACTCCTCGCCACCGACAATATCTCAAATCATTTCCATCCGTCGCATATTCCCTCTCATTAGTGTACACTCACTTTTTGTTTCAAAGTGTTTCACATTTTTTCTCTTCTCTTGCTTTGTTTTCTCTCTCTCTCTCTCTCTCTCTCTCTCTCTCTCTCTCTCTCTCTCTCTCTCTCTCTGGCACTCTCTCTTTGGCACTCTCTCTGTGTGCGCATTTTCATTCTCGTATTCACTCTGACTACGTTTCGTCAGCATCGAATCGATTGTAAATGTTTTCTTTGACTGACTTCGCAGCTAAAAACATGAAGTACACAGTGTCTAACGAATGAAATTCATTAAATTATTCAATTATGTGAATTTGAATATATAAATATTAAGATCCTATGAATAATAAAAATTCGCCTAGAGTCGCAAAGTAATGTACACGAACACCGACGACACAAAACACTGGCCATGACGGAGATGATGATGATTATGACGATGATGTTGCTGGTGTTTGGCTCGGGCCAAGCAACAGAATTTTAAATTGAGATTTCAAGAAAAAGAGAAAGAGAAAATGATGATAGCAAGCAATCGAAGGCGAGAGTGAGTGCGCGCTTTTTGCGATTTTTCTTTTTTACATTTGATTTGGATTCATGTTGGTGTTGTCATTATTGGGAAGTATCATGTGGTTCACTTCTCGCATTTCCACTGACAAAGTATCTTATCCATTCATTAGAGTCATTGAAATACAACTCCAAAATGTTAGAAATAGATGCGAAAATACGGGACACAATACGGGCAAGTGGGAACAAATCCACAGACAGAAAAGAGCGGGAGAGAGAGAGACAGAGAGTGAGAGACAGTGGAAAACAAGCCGCTTAAAGGATAAAAATGAATTAAAACAAGCAAATCCAGCTTCAAATTAGAGGCGTAAATGGGGATTAGTGTTGTACTGGAAATCAACGGAAACTAAGCCGAAAACCAATGTACGAACAAGAAACAGACCATATCATCATACAATAGCACCAGCACCAGCACCACCAACAACAATAACAACGAAAGCGCATAACAAACACCGAAACAGAATGTCAAATTACATACTGCAGCATTTAATTTCTCTATTGCGTACATTTTAAGACTAAATGCGGCTGAGACGCTCGCACGATGAATTACATTTGCAGAGAGTACGTGATATTGTAAATTGTTTACTTTTCAAAAGCAAAGCAACGCCATACGAGATTGTAAGAGAGAAAGAGAGAGAGACAGAGAGAAAGAGAGAGAGAGAGAGAGAGAGAGAGAGAGAGAGAGAGAGAGAGAGAGAGAGAGAGAGGGAGAGAGAGAGAGGGAGCAAGCGAGCGAGCGAGTACGAGCGAAAGCTTTCTTGATTTCTTAAACTTTTGTTTGCTTTTTCAATTGGCTTGTCATGGTGGATTTCGCTCACGTTCCATTCGATTTTCTCATTTCGATTACTCATTTTTATTATTATTTATTTTGATTCGAAACATATCCGAAGCGAAATTCGATTGCGATTGTATGCTTGCGCTAAATAAAAATTATCAAAATAAACATGTTGCGATCAGTAATAATGAAGCCAATAGTTGCCGCACACATTCATTTTTAGGAAATGGGCAAATTTTCCTTTTTATTTTAATCCTCGCTAAAATAAAATGTTGGTCGATTGAATTTGAATCATTTATGTGCCTTGTGTTTTGTCGCATTTTGATTTTTGCCCAATTAGTGATTTTGTTTGCATTTCAATTCCCATATTCGTGATATATTTTTATTTGGATTTGGATTTGGCATATATTTTATCGAGTATGAAAAGAATTTTTACATAAACCAGCATGAACAGAATAGAGAAAAAATACAAAAAACAAAAACATCTAAATATTCTCATAATTGATATTGACTTTCGTCAATTGTTGGCCAAAAATTGATTCTTTTATTTCTTCTTCTTCTTCTTCTTGTTCTCCTTCTTCTTCTTCTTATTCATAAAGTAAATTGTGTGAATTGGTCGCAAGTTGATTTAATTAACCATTTTACCAAAGAAAATTGGTTAATTCCATTTGAGCACATCAAGGCAAGCACTTTTCGTCATAATTTGATTGTCAGTTCATCAGAGTCTCTATTGAAAATATTCCTCTTTTTATTACATTATATTATATTACACATGATGATGATGATGATGTGTGTGTGTGAGTGGAGTGTATGGCTGTGGAACTGGAACAGGTATTTGGAAAACAGTGATTTAAACAAAATGTAACTCGCTCGAGAAAAAGTCAGCTCTAATGGTGGTGGTGGTGGTGGTGGTGGTGGTGGTGGTAAATGAGTGATCGAGCAAACAAACAAGCAAGCGAACGAATGGCATGAAAAAGTCGAACAAGGATGGCGGCACACTATCCAATGAGTGGAATGAGTACATTAATTATTACGAGTATTACATAGCTATAATTGAATGTGACTTGATTAGTCATCTAACAGTCGCACGCGTCCAACCAAACGTTTGTTTCATTCACAGTGACAATCATTTCGAAACGATGAATGTTTGATAACAATAATGACGATACAGATTTATTATTGTTATTATTTCCGGTTAAGTGAAATTCAATTAAGCATATACGAAAAGCTGAAACGCATACGCTCGCTCGTTTGTTCGCTTGCTTGCTTGCTCACAATCTAATAATAAAATCTTTTGATCGCATTAATGTAAATAAAAATGTACATTCGACTTTTTACGTATTAATGCACTTGGCTGGTTAAACTGAGAACAAGAAAGCTCTCAATCTCTTCATTTTCTCGGCGTTTTTTCCTTCTCTCAATATTGAAATGCTTTGCGTTTGATATTGACCAGAACGGTTGGTCGATCTAAAATAGGATTGTGAATGTGAGATTCAAATGGCCAGACAGCCATACAATCTCTTTTTGGGTTAGAAAAAAAAGAGAAAAAAAATGTCAAATCAATGGAAATGGAGAATGAAAAAGGGAAAGGAAAAAAAGACATTTACAAAGTGCTCGGCACCGAAAAACATCTAATGGAATTTAGTGAAGTAGTCAAAGTAACACTGAATAATTGTGGATGTTTGGTAATAAGTGTGACGGGGGCATCTTGAATTAATATGAAAACGTTTCTGTGTTGAATGACCGATTAAATCGATTGAGGATGTTAGGGGCGAAACATGTCAGGGAGAATGTATACACGGGGCAGCACAGTGCGAAAGACTTTAATTTAGCCTAAACATACACATACACATACACATACACACACACACACGCACGCACACGCGCACGCACGCACATGTCTGCAGAATTAAATAAGAAATATTGCAAAAATTTGTTGTGTCCATTTTGTGAAATTATTCTTAACACACTCTGCTTTGAATTCGAAAGTATATCAATTGGTTGCTTAAATTCAGTTGTATTGGAACAAACGAACAAATTTGAAAAGAATAACAAAAGATAATGATTGCAATAATGGCCAGATTTCGGTATTCATTTGTCAAATGGGGAACTCAATCATACCGAATAGCTGATATCCGTCTGTTGATGATGCTAAAAATCCATCTATGTTATTAACGTATACATATCACATGAACCGAAAAACACACAAACACACAAACACTACACATAGAAATTTTGATGGAACAAAAGACAAAATGCACGAAACATGTTATTTCGTAAAATATAATTGTCGACGTCCGATTTGGGGTTTGTTTTAAAAACAAACCCAACAATTTAATAATAACACATCCGGTTACATTGAATCAACCAAACAGACAGAGAGAAATTGGGGAAGAGAAGAGGACCATTTCCGATTGATACAAATATAGCAAAGTGAGTGATTTCTCGGAGAAGGTAATCTCTCTTTCACAATCTGCATATTATATGGCCAGCATTGTTTCAGCATCGACCCCCTTTTTATCAATGTTAAACATCTTAGTGTTTGTTATTGTATTCTATTGTAACTTTTATGTGTGCGTGTGTGTGTATTGTGTGCATCGTCTATCGTGATCCATAGTTTGTTGCCGACATTCAACCCTCCTCTATCGTCACCAAATCGTAAGCCTTTTGCTCAATTATCATTATCTATTCGTACTTCGTATACACAAAATGAAATACACATTCCATTGCGAAACATTGCCACAAACAATCCAATTTTAACTTGATATGTTTGTATGAATGAATGGCATAATATCTATGTGACAAGCAAAAGCGATAGAAAGAAAGAGAAAGAAAGAAAGAGAGAGAGAGAGAGAGAGATTTTCTTCGTAATTTTTCGTATGTGCACACGTTTTTCGGCCAATTCCTCTCTTCGAATGGCTGCACTGAATTGAATAATCGGTTACATATGCAGTACTTAAGAAAACATGATATGTGGAATAAAATTGACAAGTAATTGACACATATGCGTAGCGAAAATGAACATATCCACAATCGATTCTTGGCAACCCAATTCATTCCAACAGCCTATGATGTTTTGATGCTATTTTCTGTAGCGCATACAAACACAGATTGTCAGTATATAGATACAACATTAATAAATATATATATGTGAATGAGATGAACATGTTGAAATTAAATTGTATCAATTTTACTAAAATTGATTAAGTGAATTTCTGTGTTGAATTCGATGTTTGTGGTTTTTTGAAAATTGAGAACCACCTTCATTTACCATCCCAAACGGCTTGGCAAATGTCTCATGTGATAAATGCCACTTTCCATACACCCGAAAACCCCTGCTACAGCCACTGCCCCCGCACCTCACCATATACAACCAGACCGATTCTTACCACGATTACGAAAAATCAATAATACACTGTGTCTCATAACACCAGTTTGTCAGCTTATTTGTAAATTATTCAATCGATCAAATTGTATATTGAAATTGATGCCAATTTGTGTCATGTCTATTTTGATCTTCTACAACATTTCAAATGAATAATATTAGTTTAATTTTCTATAATATCAATGCATTTGAGATGAATTTTTGTGACTTTTTTTTGTTATTTTTGACAAATCAATTTACAAATTCCTATTCATCTTCTTTCATTGAAGTGAAATTAAATTAGTTTTCAAATCATGAATAACCAACATACACAATTGAATTGAATTAAATAAAATTATTTATATTGGAATTCAGTTCAAATTATCAAGATACATTTGGTATAGAATTCTGTTAATGTGAAAAGCAAAGTGAAAAGTTTTGTGAAAATTATTTAGCAACAATTAAACATTTTGCAATTTAATTTTTTCATTTTCTAATTGCTAAAATTTAAATATGCTAATTGCAATTCGACTTCGTTCGACCTGATGCACAGAAACAAGAAGGGAGGGAGAGAGAGAGAGAGAGAGAGAGAGCGAAAATCTATGTCGCTGGTTCAAAAATTAATATTTAAAAATGGCATTTGTTGTTTGTGTTAAGAGCGTTGTGAATACGATGAGTACGAGAGGACAATGTCACCATTGAAACGTGAATGCACTCACCCTGTGCGACTGAGTAATTGAATAAATGAATGAATGAAGCGAATGAAATGGTATGAGTAAGTGTGTGTGTGAATGTTTTCTTGATTCTCATAAAAAATGCAAACGGTTTTTGGTTGGAATTTGTGCCGCACTGAGGTTATGTTGTGTGAATCAATGTGCATGCATGTGATTATGTAATAAGCATGATTTGAAATTGATAAATCTGTGTGAAATCTACCGAAAATTGCTCAAGTTTCTGTCTTACACTTGCCCCCTTTCTCTCTCTCTCTCTCTCTCTCTCACTCTCTCACACACTCTCTTTTATTCCAAAATTGCAAAGTTCGAGTATCTGTCTAATGTAAGTGCATCATTTGCTGTTGAGTGTCAATTAAAAATTGAGAAAGTTGCTACAAACAGAAATGAGCAGAGAAACATAATAGAGAGAGAGGGGGGGAGAGAGGGAGAGAGAGAGAGGGAGAGAGAGGAAGAGAGAGAAAGGGGTATAAAAAGATGATAATTTTTCATCTGCATTGTGACCGCAGGCAAATGTATGCAAATGTTCAATTAAGACCACAGCATTTTGACTACTGCTTGACTATATATAGACTGTTGTATGAAGAGCACAACGAATAATTTAACTTCAAACAACAAAATAATGGCATTTATACCATACAAACAAGCATAAGACGCACGAACTTTTTCTTAAATTCATAGCATGTTCTTTCTTGGAAGGGAACGAATTTCTTTTTTTTTTCTCGAAAAAATAAGGGGAATAAAACTCAGAAAAGCAAGGAAATTACAAAACAGAGAGAGAAAAAGAGAAAGAGAAAGAGAAAGAGAAAGAGATTGAATAAATGTAACAGTCAGTCTTGAAATGAAAATCACATTTTCATTACATATTCCATAGTTTTTCAATTTTTTTCCTTTTTCAATTCAAGTCACTGCGACTTGGAATATACGAAGGAAATATTTTGCAATTCACAGGTCACAAAGGTATATAATATATATTCGCATATTGACATCGAATTAAATGCGCGCATCCAAATAAAAACGAATATAATAGAAACTTATTTACAATATAGCAATATAGGAAAGCAAGCAGAGAAGAGAAGAGAAGAGAAGAGAGAAGTGGAACTAGGAAGTGAAAGAAGGCCCACCGAGTGAAAATCGTTGAATTTCCAACATCCGTATCCATATCCATGTCACACACTCACTGTGTGTACATAAATCATATCCATGGCGTACGTGTGTTTACATTTTTCGAAATGAATACATGATGACAATGACATCGGAGATCCAATCACAACTTTCATAATCTAATTTGTAATTTAAATGGGCGAAAAGCTTTACGTAGAAAACTTTCTGCCATCTCTCTCACTCTCTGTATCTTGTCGTCCTCTTTCCATTTCAATCATTCCCCTGTCTCCCTCTATCGCTCTCTGTCGCTTTTGCTATCGCCTTTGCGACACAGCTCCGTTGTCATTCTCGAGCACAAAGTTTTTCGGTGTAATGCTGTGTATGATGTGTTTTGTGCATGAAATTTTTGTCTTTGCGGTCGATTCTCTCCCTCTCTCTCTCTCTCTATCTCTCTCATTCCAATCCATGCAAAACCAAACCATATTCATACAATGTATACAGACAATATACATAGTTACGTGTCTGCAATGGAGCTCAAATTAAAAAAAAACCTTGAATATGTTTTTGCAATGTGACAAAGTGGATGGTATTTTATGGCATGATCATTCTTTTCTCCAACGCTCATCTTGATTTTTCCGAAATGTTTTCATCTTATTTTCATATACGTGTATGCTGTGTAACTTATAACATTATATTTATTCATTCATATCAGTCGCATTCGCATTCGCATTCGAAGTCACAGTTTCACATTTATATACATATATATGATGTTCCGACATAATTTTTACTCGCTTGCAAATGTACCGACAGATTAGACAACAGTAATCGAATGAATGCAGAAGAAAATTCCATGTTACCGAAAATGTTACTACTTTTATTCTTTCTCTCTTTCTCTTTCTCTTTCTCTTTCTCTTTCTCTTTCTCTCTCTCTCTTCATCTGCAGATATTTGCAGGTTCATTCGCAAAAACTGAAAAATAAAACAAAACAAAAAATTGAAACGCGCTGAACAAAACAAAACAAAACAAAAAATTGAAACTGATTTACAAGATCAAATAAAATTAGAGTGAAACTAAAGCGAAAAACGGGAACCATTTTATATGATGTTTACACGTTTAGATGTTTGCCATTGCTTGTATGCCAAAATATGCATAATTTTATGCAGAAAATATGTAAACTGCATGATTTTAATGTTACTCTTTGTGTACTTATGCCTTATTCAATACTCACAGCTTCATCGGAATATAAGTGCATCCTTACCTTCCACCTATCTCACCAACCCACCCCCTCTCCCCATAGCTTATTTCTGCAGGAATTTTCTATGAATAGTCGCTTTTGTCGCTTGCAAATGATTTTATTTCATGTTATCTTCGCTTGTCATTGCAATCACTTGAAACTATTTGTTATTAGGGTGTGCCATGAACTGAATTTGCCTGTCTGTGTGTGTGGGTGTGTGTGTGTGTGAGAGAGAGAGAGAGAGAGAGAGAGAGAGAGAGAGAAATAAGAGAAAATGATTAAGCATTTACCATCAAATCGAGGTAGGAAGCAAATTGTATGGCAGATAAAAGTTTTCCCACGATGCACCCTAATGTTGATATTATGTAATGTGTAACCCATGAACATGTGCGGAAATCTATGTGCCTGTGCCTGTTCCTTGTGCAATGTGCATGCTAAATGAATTATAATGTTTAATATCAACATCACCAAAAATAAACAGTTTTTGGCATGAATCCACCAGCGCACACTTAAAAGTTAAAGGATTTTCAGAATCATTACACGAATTTCGAACGAAGAGCCGCTTCATTCTCATTAAAATATTTTGCATTTTGAAATTTTGCAATGATTTCAAACTGTTCTCTCTAGATCAATGTCCTCTAATTTATCCAACATTTTGTGTTTAGCAAACGAAACTCGAGATGAGATGAGATGATGAACAAAAACAAATTAAAACGACTAGGCAAACGATGTTTTTGTCTCTTTTCTTCATCGTCATTTTTATATGGAAAAAAACACATACACACTCATTTTCACTGTGCTTTATTCGATCTTGAATCAAGAAAAAGAAGAAAATGTACTTAAAACAATTCGGGTTGTAATCAAAATAAAAAAAAAAATGATCATGGTCGTGCGAAATGCGTAGTTATTTCTTGACGATGACGGCATTGCGCGAATTTGTTTTACATTGAATGGCACACATTTTCGAGCTCATAATCTAAGTTCATCGAGCTACGTTCACAACAACGACGACAACGATGACGATGATGATGATGATGACACAAAGCGTTCTGAAATGAATAGGAAATTAGTTTATCTACAAAGTGGATGCGAATAGCGGCGAATGAAGTACATGAATTACTTGCGCACAAGTTAAAATTAATCAAGTTGCTTGCATGATTTTCACCAGTGCATCGAGTGCACATGCTAAATTGTCATTGGTTGAAGTAAGCAAGTGAGACGCGGGCGCATACATTCTTCACCATATTTATGCATTTAAGGACGCTTTGTCACATTCAAAACGTCTGCTTGAACCATTTTCTACATGTTTTTTTCTGTTTCTCTTGAAAACACAATTTACCGGGCGGTTTTACTATCTTTTTTACTTTGAATTTATTTTGATTTTCTCTTTTTTTTCTCACTTTTCTTCTGCTTTGTTCAAACTTAAGACTGTAATTTACCATTTAAGAGCACTTTTCAACGTCTCTCTAGAAAATTTGCTTTTTTTTTTTTTGCTTTTCAAACGGTACGGAAAAACTTGACTAAATTTCCACTTGAAACTATCACACCAAACACAATTACTTTTGCCTCATGCAAATGTCTGCATTGTACTATGTGTACTATGTGTTGCATTAATACCAAGATACATATATTGCACACACACACACATCGCGCAATTGCAAGCAACATTTTACTCATTTGCCAAAGTCATCAAAGTTTGAGTAAATATTCGTCAGGTGCATGATTTTCCATTGCATATCGTTGGTGAAATTCAACAAGTTGGACGAATCAAATGTTGAAAACAATGAACAATTTTACATTTATACGAAGAACTTAACAAATATAATTCTCGATCAACATCAAATATTTTAAGATTCAATAGTTTTAGTTTGAAATTTCAATGATTAATGTGTATTTTGGTTTTTTCATTTTCATTTTCAGACATGCTATGAAATGGAAAGATATCTAAAAGATGAACCGAAATTACAATCATACAAAAAATTACCAACAGATTTGGATTCGGCTTGGGATTTATTCCGTACACCCGCTCGAATACTTGAAGAGTTTAATTATCATGAGCATAATTTGGATTCATTATCGACCAGTTCAATGTCATCGGCCTGTTCGGGTGTATCATGGGATAGTGGATTGAGCTGTGCTGTTGTTGTGAAAAAGGAAAAAATCGAAGATGATGAAGAGAATTCCGATAGCTGTGAAGAAAAATTAGAAAATAACTTTTGTAAAATTCCCATTCAAATTAAAACCGAAATTAAAACAGAAAATGCAATTGAATTACGGCTGCTGGCCCGTGCAACAGCCGATCCAAATGAATTGCTACCAACATTAACACCACCATCATCACCCGAATCTACAACGATACGACCGACCACCGAAGCTGAATTGGCATTGCTTAGACATCAGGGTTTATTTAAAGTTGCATCAGCAGCAGCAGCAGCAACGAACGGTACAAATCATCATCTCCCAAGAAGTGCCATCGTAAGACTTACGACGGCTGGCGGCAAAAATGCGGTCAGCGTCACTCGATTCATTCAAGTCAATCCAAATATTCCAGCGACCATCGCCCAGCAGCAACAACAACAACAACAAACGCAAGCACAACGAACAACGTCAATCAATACACCAACAGCAGGTATGTTGTCTGATGATGATCCAGACGTCCAGTGTTTGGTTTTTAATTTTTTCGAATTTCGAATTTCTTTTGAATTGATAGTAGTGACAAAGGATGTGTCGACATGCGCCTCAATAATTCTTCAAATTCTTAATTTTTGCATTTTTTTTCTCAATAAAACAAATGGCATCATTTTTCATTACAGTTACGACGACCACAGCAGCACAAACAAAACAGAATCACCAAAGACAGCATGATCACAGTCCCGATTCAAAATCCCGCCGCATACACAAATGTCAATTTCTCGGATGCAAAAAAGTTTACACGAAAAGTTCACATTTAAAGGCTCATCAACGAACGCACACAGGTATGTTTTGACATTCATTTGGATGTGATTTTTGTTATTCGAATCATTTGATATTTTGGCAAATGTAAAATTTACCACAAAACGAAAAAAAAAAAAAAAAAAAAAAAATGATGAAAAGAAAAACAAAGAAACTTTTAACGTTTCATAGGATCATATTGCGATAAAATATTACGCTAAAAGGGGAAAAAAGGAAGAAATGAAGCGTGTGTAAAACACACGAAATAAACCAAGCGGAAATTATACATTTTCAGCGCCTAAAAAAAGCAAATTATTTGTTGATACTTGTTAAATGTTGACTTGCAAATATCGAAAACACGCCGAATATAAATTAAAATCGACTTTGAATGAGGATGTGGCAATGAGCATGAGATGGAAGAAGAGTCTCAGCGTAATATACAATACGCGCTCGGAAGACACAATAACACTAGCAAATGCGAAAACGTAATACACAAAAACAAAGAGACATTTCACGTGCCTCTGATCAACAACAAATGGAAAAGAAGAATAAAAGAAAAATAAAATAGCGAAACAGAAAGGAAAAACGATGGAAAAATAGCAACAAATAAGATCAAGAGTCGAGAGTCGAGAGTATTATGTAATGAAACAAACATGGAAAGCAAAAATGTGTGCAGCAGTATGAAAAGGAATTTTTGCTGGAAATAAATTATGCGCGAAAATCATTTAATGCAATGATGTTTCTGCAAAGAATGCCACGACAAAAGACAGCCAAAAGCGAATGGAGGAATAAAAGAAAGGTAGAGAGAGAGAGAGATAGAGAGCGACAGGGAAATTGGGGAGAAGAGATAGAATGGAAGTTCGAAGGAGGCTAAGAAGGGAATGGCAACCGGCAAACCGCACATATATACATTGATTCACACTTGCATCGCACCGAAAGAAGTCGAAGAGCAGCTATTCTGTATATTCGTTCGAATCTTTTCACTGTTCTTTGCCGAGCATAGTTGCATGCATTTTTCAAAATGATACGATGTTTTTTTCCTTCTTTTCTTTCTCGAAAATAATGAAAGGATTGTTTGGTTGCGCAAACAACAACAATATTCAAACTGAGTAAACTCAAACGAAACGGCACTTTTACTTTTGTTCAGCGGATTTTTCGCCATAATATTGTATGTCTCAAACCCCCGTATCGCGACGACTTGGCTCTCTCTCACTCTTTCCCGCTTTTCGATGCACTTCTTTTGCCATTCACTATTTTATTATTAATCTCATTACTACGGGTTGCTTTTTTTTTCTCTTTTCACGTTGTTGTCTCGTTCGAGCGCACATTACTTAATATGAGCGGTATGTGTGTTATACGAACTGCTTTAACGGCCGTTTCGTCGAAATGGTAGAGAAACAGACAGACGATAAAGCTAAAGGAGAAAGAGATAGAGGTAAAGCAGGGATTTTGGGACGAGAGGGAGGATGACTGAAGTTGGAGTAAAAGCGCACAAAATGACATTGCATTTTTAATTTTTCACATTCTTTGTGTCGTAGCGCACATTTCTTGGTGTTCCTTAAAGCTATTATGTCATTCCGTAGTGTTGGTGCGTTTGAGCGTGAATATCGCTCTCGCGAGCTTCCGCAGATATTGCAATCAAATCCAAGCCCGGCTTGGAAAAACAACATGCTCTCACTCACTCACTCACTCACTCACTCACTCACTCACTCACTCACTCACTCACTCACTCATTCATTCATTCATTCATTCAATCAGTCGTTAGCTTTCAGCTCCGGCACCGAACAAGACGACCGAGCCCGAGAAACAAAAGTGCAAAATAAGCGAAACGATGAGGAAAAATGTAATTAAGAAGCATAAATGCACAGATGAATCGCTTCTTTGATGTTTTTGAAACCGTTAGTATGCATTATTTTTGCGCACAGCCAACAGCAATAACAGCTGCCAAGTTTTTCAAACTTTTTTTTTGCTGCAGCAGCAGCAACAGCAGCAGCGTGATCTCATGAGCGCACCCGCAAACTCCCTTGCCCACTTTTTCAACTCTTCGAGGTTTCATTCTTCTCTCAATATCTCTCAATGTCTCTCAATCTTTCTCTATACCTCACTCCCTTGTCTGCATCTCCATATACACAGTGTCTAGCACAGTGTGTATTACAAACACATTAAATCTTGTTCTCCGTACCGTGACGCACAAATTGTAAATAGTATCATATTTAATAATTGAATTTAAAATTACTTTTTGCCGTTCGTCTCCCTGTTCGGTTACTTGGAATGGCTTGGTTTGTGTATATACATGTGCTTGTCGTATTGTCGGCAGCGCTAGTTCAGGACAATAGCACATATTGTCCGTATTTTAAAAATTTAATTGAAAAATTAGCCCTTCTCCTTGCATACATGAACGAATTTTTGTGGTCGACACAATGCGTCAAATCTCTTTTTAACATTTGATTCACTTTTTTTCTCGCTCGATAGCCAATTGTTTCGCATTCAGCTGAAATTTTTACGTGAACAATCTCGATTAAACGCGACACAAGAAGGGAAAAAAGTAGAAAGAAACGTCTTGGAATTGTGAATTATTTTCATTGTGTGTTGTGCGTTGTGCCAGTGATTCCTTTCTCACCATTTGCCATGTCAATTTTCACATTTCTTCCTACCGCAGCCAATATTCACTAGACAATTTCAACTGCTAATGGTATCAAAACAAAACGAAAACTCATAAACATAGATAAACACAGCATGTTATGAGCAATGGGAGATGTGTAATCATTTGCGTTTTGCCAAAACCAAAATCAAGACGAAATAATGCAATATCATCAAAACCGATTGACGATTTTTCTACTTCTTTTTTTTTACTTCCGTACGCAAAAACCAATTCAACGCTCTCTCGTATTTCTCTTAGTTTGCTTCAGGTTCTATCATTTCTATCATTTCTATCAGTTTCGTATCAATTTAACACTTGCTAAACAGCATGTGAACAGCATCTTATGGGCAAATCGTATGTATGCTGCGTAAAATGTATTGCAGTTTATTCGGTAAATCGGTTTGTGTTGCGTGAATGTTTTTAGCATTGCGATTTGCATGTGGATGGAATGTTTTGCTCATTTTATTTGCACCTTCATCGCAATTTATGACATGTACATCGTGCAATGATGTTTGGGGCTTTGTATTGCTTTTTTCATCACATTTATACACGGGTTTCTCTTCTTCATCTCTCTCGCAATTTCCACCCGTGATCGTCAGAAATTGATGTCATATATTTCTATCTGATGGTCTAAAATTAACTTTTGACTGTGCACAGATCTACTTAGTTGTTCGATTTTTCCCTTTTTGTTCGTTCTTTCGTTTTTTTCTGCTTTCGCAAATACTCGTAACATCAAATTATACAAACGAAGAGTGGGAGTGAGAGTGAGTGAGTGAGCGAACAAGAATGCAAACGATATTTTTGCTTTTGTTATCAACATCATAATCGGTTGGATGAAGTTGATGTTGCCGCGAGTATCATCATTGTCGTACTGTTGTAATAGTTTCGCTTTTTGCCACGAAAACAATCTCATTTCATGTGTAGTTGGCGGGTGCAGAGAGCAAGATGTGTATAGATAGATATAGAGATAGAGAAAGAGAGAGAAAGAGATTGAGAGGGACGTAGGGAGGTAGGTGGGAAGGTAGGTAGGTAAGTAGGTAAAGAGAAAAAAACATCTTCGTCTTCGTTGAATTGATGCCCCGCCATTTACATATAAATGAAAATCCCAAACAGAATTCCGTTGTAAAACTATAAAAGAAGCGATGGAATGAAACGCATTCAAGATGAACGTTAACTACGACCACGAATAAAATGTGTTTTGCTCAGTTTGCTAAAGAATGCAAAAGCTAAACCAACAACAACAACAACTTATGATGATGAGAAAGAAGAAAAATAAGTAGAAGAAGCAAGTAGTTGAAGAAAATAACAAAGTGCCAGGATACTGAGAGACGAAACATGTCAGACCTTTGCTTTCTTTTCTTTTATCCTTGAAAATTACAAGCATTTCGGATTGTCTCATTGAGACAACATAATTGCAGCACTTTCTCGTTCCCTCTCTCTGTCCCCTCTCTCTCTCTCTCTCTCTTACTCTCTTTCTCTAACTTTATATTTATATTAATATCACTATCACTTATTTCCCATCTTTGTCCCTATTGAAGAAATGGCCCGATTGAAATGAATGCAAAAACTTCATTGAATTTGACATCTTTTTTTCATCAGAATAGAGAGAAATGAAAAGCGGAAAAATAAAACCAATTGATTACGATGCCATTTCTTCCATTTATTTGTTGTCTTTTTCCATTTTATTTCAATCTTCCTTCTTGTGATCGTGTTTCGTCTTAATTAATGCTGCAACTTGTCATCGGCAATGTGCTAGAGGTTTGCTAACATTATGTGCCATTTGTTCATCATGCATTCCACAGTGTCTTAATTATGAATGTATTTTGTTGTTGCAAAGCGTCTGATTATTGCTTCGGCCACAATTCTCCTTCTCCTTCTACTTCTCCTTCTCCTTCTCCTTCTCCTTCTCCTTCTCCTTCTCCTTCTCCTTCTCCTTCTCCTTCTCCTTCTCCTTCTCCTTCTCCTTCTCCTTCTCCTTCTCCTTCTCCTTCTCCTTCTCCTTCTCCTTCTCCTTCTCCTTCTCCTTCTCCTTCTCCTTCTCCTTCTCCTTCTCCTTCTCCTTCTCCTTCTCCTTCTCCTTCTCCTTCTCCTTCTCCTTCTCCTTCTCCTTCTCCTTCTCCTTCTCCTTCTCCTTCTCTTTCTCTCTCTCTCTCTTTCTCTTTCTCTCTTTCTCTTTCTCGCTTGTTGACAATTGTTCATTGGTTGTCAGTTGCAAAAACCGCATCTGGAATCAAGAATACCAACAAAAATTGTTTTACTCGAAAAAGATGAGAAAAAAAATAGCAAGGAAAAGTACAAGCCATATAGAGAGATAGATAAAAAAGGACAAAACGAAAAAGCGAAACTGAACGAAAATCATCGTAAATTGGTTTTTTAATCCCGAATCTAAAGCAGAGCAATTTGAACAATTTTCCGTCTCATCTATGCTGTCCCGAAAGAAGATTTGAATGCGTGTATATGGAACAATAATAGCTTTTAATTTCAAAGCAAAATCAAATTGCAGTTGTGTTCGATACACAAGTGCCATCGAGAATCATATTGGATGTCATTTTGGCAATAAACAATCATTTTGCTGTTCATTTCTGATTTCGATTATTTAACCTCGGATCTATTTCTTGTATATTAATTAAGAGCAGCTTGTAATCAATATTATATAATAGTTGTGATTTTTGCCAAATGCATTGGATAATTGCTGGTGTTTTGTGGCAAATAAACATGTTAATCAAAGCGTAAAAGATTCGTGCTGTTGGCGGCTGTGCACTGTACACCAAGTGCAGCAATATTGGCAAATGAGACACACTAAACACACAAACAATAACAAAATGAACGATCGAACGAACGAACGAATGCACGTATACACACAATGTGAATCAACTAGCGCATAGATAGTGGTCATTTGCCCACTTGATAACTAATGAATGGCCACAGATTTGATATTTTAATTTGGATTGTATTTGAAAATCGCTTTGGCCAAACCTCATTGCACTCTGACCACATTTATGTGATGGCTATTTCGTTTGAAATGAAAATTTATATGGATGCGGTCGGTTCATTCATAAACGTTTACGAAATCCAAATTTTCCACCATGCAAAACAAATGCAATACGCTCTCTCTCTCTCTCACGTTTGGCTTCATGTTGGCAAAAATGAGATGAAAAAAATGAAAGCAGAAAATAAGAGAGAGAGAGAGAGAGAGAGAGAGAGAGAGAGAGAGAGAGAGAGAGAGAGTCGGAAGAGCACTTTGTGATGGATACCAAATGAATGTGTGGTTTTTGGCTGTTGCACCAACAATTGCATTCAATTCACATGAAATTCCAATAGTTTATTTTCATTATTTTTAGTGTATATAAATATAATATATGGATCTGAATAAATGAGAGAGAGAGACAGAGAGAGAGAGTGCGTGTGTGATGTAAAGAGGAAAAAAGTGAGGTAGAGGTAATGCAAAAGTGCTGAATCTTAGCCTTCCAGGCTTGATTCCAAATGAATGGAGAATTGGTTGATGGCACGCATCGTATATCTCACATACTTTACATAAACACAATTTTATGCCAATATCAAGCCAATCAAAGCATTCATGCATGTAAAAAGCATACATTTCACATTATAATATGCATTTGGCAATGTTGATGCTAAGACATCATTTTATGCAAGAAATGAAAGGCTCCGAGAAAAAATGTTACACAGAAAAGTTCCGTGGAAAAATGTTATTATTCAGTGTATTCAACATACAAAAAACAACAACAAATACATTGAATAATAACATTTTTCCACGGAACTTTTCTGTGTAACATTTTTCCTCGGAGCCTTTCAAATCGCCTAACAACTAATCATATAGCAGCTGCAGCAATATGTGTGACGACGAGAGCGACTGTACCCAATTTAGCATGTGTTAATGAATGGATACATTTCAGTGGATGGGTGCCAGCGTTTGTTGCCACCAATGTGTGGTTCAAATTGTTTATTAAAATATGTTTAAATGCGTGAAAATCGTTCATGATGTTTTGTTTCAAAAGCATCGTCAATTGCGTCTTTAAATTTGCAAAATCGAAATTAATTCCGGGTAAATAATATATTCTGACTGTTGATGGCATGAAAAGCATATTTTCATTTCGAATTCGTTTGATTTTCCGTCGAAATTAAATGCCTCGCTGATTGATGCATTTTCGCTAAACTAATAACATTTTGAATTTTTATGAGCACTCATTAGCCAAGATGCATGAACATAAGCATAAGCACAAGTATAAATTACAAACATTCGAAAAAGGGAACACATTTCACATCGTTTACGCTTCTAATTCCCAATGTATTGATCACTTCACTAGTGAGTGCTTGTCTTGGTAGCATTAATGGATGCATCAAATGCTTTGTCATATCATTCTATCGTCTAATTTCTTTGAAATCAAAGCTTCAGTTTCTTCGCATACTGTTATTTCAAATGGGACCATATCATATTTCATTTTCACGCTTCATACAACTCACAACAGTACAACAATACGACGCTACGAAGTTCGCTATCTTATATATTTTGGATTTTCATATCATTCACATTTCTAAATGCAGCAATTTCTCATGCTTGTTACTTCGAGTTAAACTTTTTTTCTTCTTCTTCTCTCGAATTCTTATTGAGAAATGCAATCGCGCCGATTTTCATATGCTAACCATTCAACGGAATGTTCAGATTCCATCATTAACATGCCATACATCTGTCGCATCCATATTTGCCAATGTTTCAAAGCTATCGATATTGCGGTATGCATCCCGCTCGCTCGCTCACTCTGTGTGTTATCCTTTTTCACCATCATACTGCCACTGACTATTACTGGCTCGTTTAAGTTCTCTTTTGACTCGTCTGCTACGCAATTTCGATACACATTTCAACACGTTCACCGATAAATTACATTCCCTCTCACTCTCAATCTCTTTCTCTTTCTCTTTCTCTTTCTCTTTCTCTTACTTCTTCTCCATACCTCTATCTTGGCTGCTATTTCGAAATCATAAAAATACGCGGCCATTCATATATTGTTTTGGTATATCTGAATGTGTGTGTGTGTGTGTACGTTTGCGTGAAAAAATATTGAGATGAACGTACACAGCAGCACAATATGCCGTTTCTTCTGAAAATGATAATAATGACTGTGAATAAACCATTCCGAAGGACCGATTTTCCTTATTATCTATTTTTTTATGTACATATAATGTAGAAATCGAAATAAGTGTACACGACTCGAATGTTAATGGGATGATTGAGCAGCGTCATACTATACAATGATGCAAAACCGGGCAAAAAATCATCATCATCATCATCATTTTTATGATTATTATTGGGCAAATTCTTGGCATGTGCGTGTGAGTGTTCGCTTGCCCTCATCGAAACATACAAAAGCCGCGTCAATTTCGATGTTCTGGTTTGTTGTCTTTCTGATCTGATAGACAGTAAGTACGAAATGAACTGCGACATCCTCTTCATCATGCAAATCGATCGATTCGAATACATTGTATCACTTTCTCTCTCCCTCTCCCTCTCCCTCTCCCTCTCCCTCTCCCTCTCCCTCTCCCTCTCCCTCTCCCTCTCCCTCTCCCTCTCCCTCTCCCTCTCCTCCACGAAAACAATGGTATCGTCTCAAACTCATCTGTTCCAAGCAAATTAATCAATATTTACCAATGCGCATTTAATTTTTCTTTCATGGCCAAAATCTCAGACATTGTGCATTTATGTGAAAATGTTCGTTATTTTTTTTTCTTTACGTTTCGGTATGAATTTTGATTTCCGGGAATAAAAGAAGAGTGGGCTAATGAAATAGAACTGATATTTTTTGGAAATTCCAAAAAAAAAAAAAATCAAAAGAAAAGAAAATAATAAAAAAACATCACTCGAACATCGACGATTTTATCGCTTGTGCGTGCGAATTTCGATGTTTGAAAAACATTTTCCAGAATGCCCAGGCAATAATCAAATAATGGAAATAAAGAAAGAGAGAGAATGAGAGATGGAGGACTAAAATAGAGCCACTTTTCTGGTTCATCACCTTCCTAAATAGCAACGAAAGAAAACATTTCTTCGGGAGACCAAAAAAAAAAAAACAAAAAGAAGAAACATTTATGCCAACGAACGATTCGTGAAAATGTCATTTCAAGCTATCAGAGGTCGAATGAAAAACGCGTGCAAATTATGATGAAAGAGGATAACCTTCCATAATAACGACAACAGAAAAGACAGAGCGTTCGTGCTCATGCAAAATATGTCAAGTAGTTTGGATTAGATTCCAATTGAATGAACGAAAATGATTTGATGGCATGGAAAATATTGACTCATATATGCATTTTGATGCTGTCTATTTATCGTATTGGACACGCTCTTCCCCCTCAATTTTGTTTTTTTCCTTCTTCTATTTTCTTTTCCTTTTTTTTTATTCGATATGCTGTTTGGAATATTTATTGCAATACTTTCGTATCAAACAAAAGTCAACATCATTTCATTTATTGCATATCTCCTGCTGTGTGTTTGAATATATGTGTTATTTCATAGAATAAGAAATCAAAAACACGTTACACTCATTTATTTGATCGATCTTCTTCATTTTGTGCTTAGCAAAATACACGTTCAAACTTCACTTGAAGATTGGTGTATCGTTCTCCCATCTGCCTCTCAGAATCTCCCTTATGCCTCTCATTCCGTATATTTCTATGTCTCTCTTTCTGTCGCTTTGTAATTCTTGGTGTCTTTGGTGTTCGATTTAGACCCGAACTTCGAGAGAAGATTGCTCCACGTGTTAATTTCAATACATACCGGATAACACATTCAACAGTAAATGAAAACGGAATAAATGAACAGTTGTCTCATCCCATTCAACCATTTCAAAAATATATTCTGGTTTATTGCAAAGCACAAGACATCCAACTCATTTCAAAACTTTTAATTTTTTTTCTTTCTTTTCTTTCTTCGTTTCCAACCCAAACAACGACACAGCATTGAGAGCAAATAGGGATTGGTGATTCGAAAACGAAAATGAAAATGAAAATGTGCGTGCTTTTTTACGATGCACCTTAAAAATAATGAACAAAAATTTATTTTCGCTTTTTATTATTATTGAAAAAAAGAGAAAAAAAGAGAAAAAAAAAATTTCGCAACGGAACACAAATAAATAAAAATGATTGCGTTTTGGTTTTAATTTACAACGATCTCATTGATTTTTTTTACTGCTTTTGCCACATAATTCCACATTAGCTCTCTCTCTCTCTCACTCTCGTGCTCACTCTCCCTTTCCTACTCAATGTAATAGATTTAAATGCGACCATGCAGTGTTTTCTTCATAGCAGCCAACTCTTTCCACGTCACACTCTTTTTCTAGCCACTGTTGTTTTTGTTTCGCCAGTTTTGAAAAAATAAATCCATTTCGTTGTTTGAACAACGCGAAAAAACACACATAAATAGATAAAAGAAAAAATGAACCGCAACGCAGCAGTAGCAGCACACACACACACACACACACACACACACACACACACTATACCACCCAATTCATTTATGTTTTTTGTGTTTTGCAATGAAAAGAAGCGCTTTATTTTTCAATAAAAGCATAAACATAAATTTGAAACCAAATCCCCCATATAATGTTACTGAAACGAGCCATTTTTCTGGTTCATTGTCTGGTTGCGCGCTCGCGCATACACACACACGCATCGCACACTACACTTTTTTTTTCTCCACCAGCACATACAAGAATATCCATAACTTTGTAATTAAATAAGTTTTTGCCGCCAAACAGGAAGGCGAAGGAACGGGACAAAGACAGATCATAATATAAATATACAAGAACAAATGAGATAGTATGAACTGAATACGAACAAGAAAAAAGCAATATTTTTATACGATAAAAAATTTACCATGCACAAATTAAATGAATCAAATGACAATGGTGCGATATGAATGAATGAATGAAATAAATAAATTCAGTCAAATTATTACATGCATGGAACTCGTTAAAACATAATTTAAATTGCAATGTTGAGGTTGCATTTTCGATTTGATGCCAACACAATCTATCAATTGAATTAATTAGAATGGACACTTTGGGGGGGGGGGGGGGACTGTTTTTGAGTGCTTTTATAGTTTGTCATCATTCCCAACTGACATGGTATTATTTATATCATAATAATTGTCAGTTTGGAAGAAAAAAATTGTTTTGAATCGATTTGACGCTCTTCCCCTTATCATTGTGTTTAGCACTCAAATGAAGGTATTCTTTGTTCTTCTTATTCCATCGATGAAACATTCACACGTACACGATATATTACGAGGAAACTCTATTTCAACTTGGTTTATTTTGAAAAAAGGAAAAAAGCAAGCGAATAGAAAAGAAGAAGAAGAAGAAGATGATGATAAAAATTACAGACTTGGAACCGGGAAGGATATCGTATTGTATGGAGTAATTGTCATCTTAAGTGGAATTGGACAGCTGCTAATGGATACTCTTCCAATGGCATTTTTCGATCCGAAAGTCCGTGTACTTTGCTTGAATCGCCTCGTCCCTCCCTCTCTCTCTCTCTCTCTCTCTCTCTTCTTCCGTTGCTTAGCTCTACTTTCATCCACTCATTGCAACAAATTCCCATTGTGCACACATAAAACTTGGTTTATACATTGTTGTTTTTATTATTTCGCATCGTGAGTCTTAAGTTTATTAGTTTCGACTGAGCGTCGAGAGAGTGAGAAAGTGAGCACAAAAAATATGAATTTACTGTTTTCTTTCCAAGGCTACGTTTGGGTACACGTTTCTCGTCCTCTTCATCATATCCTCGATATATGCGACAAATACACATAACATGCGAATGTATACACTGGAAATCTACACACTAAATTCACTCATTCTCTTCTTCGTCACATTTTTCTTATAGGAATGCAACTAAAATGTTGCTCAAAAATCTCTCTCTCTCTCTCTCTCTCTCTCTCTTCTTCACTCATTCAGTTTTTGCGACTTGTGCAAAACTTGTGTATTCGGATCGTAAATGTAATGCTGTATTTCTCGAGCAAACACATAGACCGAAACAGATATAGCGTTGGGTGACGTGTGACGGGTGGCCGAGTCACATTTGTTTCATGTAAGAAAAGCCAACCCGTTTTGGTTGTTGTCTTGTTTCAAGATGCGTTTCGCTGCTACCAACAACAACGACGACAACGACGACGTCGACAAAATTATTTGATGCCAGTTGGCCATATTGTTGTACACAAAGTAATTTTTCACAAGCAAAACCATTAAAATTACATTAAATCTCATTTTGAAAACGGAATCGTGCATTTTTCCACGCTCGGCTCGTTTGTTAATCTATGAGTCAGAAAAAACAAAATCAACAAAAGTTTTTTTTGCATTTCAATATTTTAAATCCAATGATATTTACGACAAATTGTCACAATTTTCTAACTTTGAAGTGTAAAACTTTAGATTAAAATATCCAATAATAATCTGCTGAATTGTTAGAAAATATATTGCAATCAATTTTTAAGATCTTTTCCATTGGCCACTTACGAAATAATTACGATGCTACAAAATAAAAAAAATAATGAAAATGGACGAAGTGATCAATGCTGGTAAACAAAGACAGACATATGGCGAGCTTAAAATAAATAGTTTGGCCTCGAATGCAGTGCTTGTGTTTGCACTACATTCGGTTTGAATTTTTTCGCATTTGCCGTTGTTTATGTTTGCAATGTATTGTTATATTGTTTATATGAATTACAACTCAAGTGTAAATTGCCAGCAAACCAAGTACAAGGAACCAATGTGCTCCAGATTAGCAAAAGTGTTTTGTTGAAAATAAGAATCGAAAGAGATTTGGTGACAAAAGCCAAGCACATGAGCTCTTTTATTAACTTGAAGCACACACAAATGCATACATTCTCAATTTTTTTTTTCTTTTGTTGTAAATGTTCGTGCAATATTTGAAGAAACAATTATTTTTCACCTTACTTATTTTCACGGCATGGATTCTATTTGAATTTTTGAATGACAATTGAATTACTCATTTAAATGCTTAATTTTCATTTTCATTAGTTCTAAACCCGCATTATAAACGGTAACAAAACATTATTGTAAGAATTGTATATTAGATGTAATCGCCTCTTAAAATCTGTATTCCACAGTTGTTTCTCGTAGCTGTCCATTGACCGTGTGTCACTTTGAGTTTTTGTTATATTTTAACTTTCTTCTTTTTTTCAATTTCCTTTGCCGCATTTCATTTCGATTACCAAGCTTTACTTCATCCCATCCAATGAATATTTACACTCAGAAAGAAAATGGTTCTCAGAGTTTGCTTGAGCTGCTTATTTGCACTGTTTTCTTACTTCTTGTTTTAGCTTGTGAGATATCTTTCGAATTAGAGAGAGAGAGGGAGAGAGAGAGAGAGAGAGAGAGAGAGAGAGAGAGAGAGAGAGGGAGGCAGAGAGGGTGATATAGTGAAAGACATTTATTGAGAGAAATAAAATGCATAGAACGATGTAAAAAGTGAAACAATAAAAGCTAAGAAGGTTTTTAATTACTTTTAAATAGAATTGTGTATGCGTACTTGTTCCGCTGTTGTCGTTCACTCTCTTGTCTTACCCAGTCTCTCTCTCTCTCTTTCTTTCTCTCTCAGTCTCCCCCCTCCCTCTCTCTATGTCATTGTTTGGCCCCCGCTTTCAATTTCTAATCGCTTAAATTCTCGCGACGCAACTGTGTATGTGTTGTGTGTCCGATCCGATTACCATTATTCGCTTACCGTACATACACTATTGTTAAACTTTCATTTATTTCAAATCCCAGATAAACGCAAACACAAACAATCGAATTAAAACCGAAGAACAGTGCAACCGCAGTCCGAGAAAGACAGAGAAGAAAAGAGAGAGAGAGAGAGAGAGAGAGAGAGAGAGAGAGAAAGAGAAAAAAAAATCTGCCGGCCGAATCAAAAGGAAACTCACATACACATATGAAGCAGGAAAAGTAGAGAAAAAATGCACACGGAACGAGAGCTACAACAGTGGCAAAAGCAAACCAAAAACATTCCGGCGAATGCACGAAATGCAGCAAATATTTAATGTTGTTCTCTCCATTTAATCGTTGCTCTTTTCATTCCATTGTCAACTGTTGGTATTATTATTATTATGCGTCCTGATATTTATTGTTTTAACTTGTTTGGAAATTGAAAGAGGAATTAACGGAAGAAAATGAGAAAATGAGAAACGAAAAAGAAGAAGAAGAAGAAGTCCGGCCCCAATACACATAGACACTATTGCGCTCAATGCATTTTCAAAATAAAAAGACGGAAAACAACAACGCACGAGTCACAATTTGAAAGATATTTATATAACGATAGATATATATTAAAAAAAGAAGAAGAATGAATAGAGTACACAATCTATGAAGTGGTAGCAACGTGGCAACCGTAAAATTGTTAATTTCTTCACCTCCACTCCCACCTTCTCTCTCCCTTCTCTTATTTCTCTCTCTTTCTCGTGTGACCCTAAGTGAAATAACGTAAAAGAAAAGAAACAATTCTCCTCCGGCTTTAGCGCAAACTTGGCAAATACTTTCTCAACTTGAAATACGCATTAATGAAGAGGCATTTGGTTGGATGCGTAAACTAGCGAGCATATTAAATGAAATGCTTCAATTCAGAGTCTTTTTTAATATTAGCTATGCCAGCTCGTTCTCGATTTTTTCGATATTGAAACGCCAACGACATCGAGAATGATACGAACGCGCGCCTTCGCAAATCCAAATGAAAGTAAATTCTGAAGAGGAAAAAAAGACGCACACAATACACGAAATGCACAACTTTTCTAATAAGCGGCAAAATAATCGTTAGAACAAATACGAAACAAAAACCAAATGTACTACATCACATCACATCACATCACATCACATCACATACCGTACAGAACGGCCGTTATAATAATAATGGGCAAAATCAAGGCGAGGGGAGAAATAAAAAAGCAATACACCGAGAGAGAGAGAGAGAGAGAGAGAGAAGCCATTGCAAAAGTTTACTCGAATACGATACATTTTCGAAAGCATTAAAGAAAATTTTCGTTAATGCTCGTTACTAACGGATGGAACAAGAAATGTTTCGTACGGAATGGATACTAGCTGCTTGGCTAAATGTTCGATGGTCAAACACAATAAATGATTCTTGAGTAGTAGTGAGATCGCGCGCGCGAGCCTTTTCTCTCTCTCTCTCTCTCGCTCTCTCTAAGTTTCTTTTTTGGGATGCAATAATCGCCGGCAGACGTTGATTTCGAACAACGTCACAGCCGCCGGCAAAGGAAATGCGCAAACTTGATATATTGTTGTTATGAAATTGAACGATTTTCAACTTCAATTCATGACTTGTGTACAGGAAGCAATGACCAAGAAAAATAGAAACACGAACATTGAAAGAGAGAGAGAGAGAGAGAGAGAGCGAGAGAGAGAGGGAGAGAGAGAGAGAGAGAAGAGCAAAAAAATTGAAGGAACACAAATACGGAACATCTGTGGAAAAGTTTGTGCCAACATATCGTCTCATTTACAGTGTAATCATAGGGAGTCTTGGCCACAATAATTTGTTATTATGATGCATTCTTGATATGTTTTAAATTATAATAATAACTGTAATAACTGAAGCAAATGGTGGTCTCGCGCACAATACGATTAGTATCCTAATGGTCGGCAGAAATTATGCTTTGGCTGCTGAATTGTCTCAATCTCTCACTCTTACTCTCTCTCTCTCTATCCCTCTCTCCCTCTTTCCCTCTCTCCCTCTCTCCCTCTCCCTCTCCCTCTCCCTCTCTCCCATTTTCGGCTCATTTTTATGTCTCACTTTCGACCATTTCTTCGTAGTATACGACCACACTTCCAGCTTCACACCACTTTGAAAACATAACACCCAAAAAAATATGCCAGCACAAATCGAGATAGTAGCCAAAGGCATAAACCGATTAGAAAATAAACATATTGCACTTGCCAACAAGAATTATTTCTATGCAAATTTTATTTGGAACGAAAATTATAAAAAAAAAACTTAAAAGTAAATGAAAAAAACCGAAAAAATGACAACGACATCGATAAAGAAGAAGAAGAAGAAGAAGAAGAAGAAATGAAAAAAACTAGACCAAAGAAACGAAACGAAACGAAACACTGTATTCTGATTGTGGTCGACCATCCAATATATTTGGCAATAGCAATTAAAAAGTGATTAAAATGTTTTATGGTCGAACATTGTGTTACGGGCGATCTCTCGCCAAGCTCAACTGTTTGTTATCTTCGGCCAACTTTCTTCAGTTATTTTGTTACTTTGGCAAACAATTAGATAGAGAGAATATAAAGTATAAGAGTAAGAATATAAAAAACAGAAAGAAGGATAAGGAGAGAGGGAGAGAAAGAGAAAGAGAGAGAAGGAGCGACGAACGATTATGTCGTTTGTAGAGTGAGGATACTTGTAAGGCAAATATTATTATGAATGTTGGCCAAATGGAACGAAATTTTACCGAAAATGTGACAACATTTCATTATGCAGTCTCTCTCTCGGACCATGCAAATGGACGTGAACATCATAAACGATAACTAGTAAGAGAAAAAGGGAGCGAATGAAGAAGAAAAAAAAAGGAAAAAAACGGTCGGCAGAGGCGACCGTATTAAAATACATATTACAACTACTATAATATGTATAATATAATAATAGCTAAACTTTTTATGCGTTTATCTTCCAACTTCGTCGTTTTATTTGTGTTTTACTTTTGTTCCTGTTTTGGTATTTATTTTTCGTGTATTTTCCTATTTCATAGCCCATTACAGTTTTCGATGAGTTCACTGTAGCCCAGCAATTTTGAATCTCTTTCGTTCTTTTCTATTTTATCTGTCCATTCGACTGTCCGTCTCTCTCTCTCTCTCTCTCTCTCTCTCTCTCTCTCTCTCTTTCTCTCTCTCTTTCATTTTGCCCAACAAATGTTGTTGTTATAGTTATTTGCTATATTTTTTTTGTAGTTTTGTTGTTGTTGTTTTTTGGTTGTTTTTTTCGCCAGCATCAGCTTTTCCTAGTAATACTACTTAACGATTGGAAATCGTGATATGAGGATTAAAGAAAACGTTTATTCATATATTAGTCATATTCTATCTTTATCTATCTATCCTATTTCCACTCTCATTCTGACTCACACTCCAACTCGAACTGCTGTCGCTCACTATTGCATCGATCTTCAATGAATTGACAATGATAGCAAACAATGCGAAATAATCAAGAAAAAATTTATCGTTTCCATGTGTGTGTGTGTGTGTGTGTGTGTGTGTGTGTGTGTGTGTGTGTGTGTTTCTTGTTTGTTTTTCTTCATCCTTTATTGTATACGCTGTAGCATGAACTCATAGTTTCGATAGGTTTCCGCTTCATTTTGTCACGAAAATAGAAGCAATTTGGTTGGTTGGTAGAACAGAACTTGGTCAGCAAATATTCACGTCATTGCATTTAATATTACGTCACAGGCGAACAGTTGCTTGGTCGCATATTTACTCTCGCGATTCAGCCAAACAAAAGGTTGAGAGAAAAATAAACATAAAAATTAGAGATCAACTGTATTAAGGACTTCTTTGGAGCAAGAAAAAACACACAGAGAGAACAAAAAAACGAAACGGATTCCCAATGGCATCATTTTCGACGGACCGTTTTATATTCATCCCGTTCGTGAGTTTCGTTTCTCTTTCGCATTTTTTTTTTATTATTATTTTCGTTTAGTTCTCGCTATTTCTCTTCTTCTTCTTCTTTTTTTTTTCATCCATTCGCTTCTTTTATGTGTGCATTCTTTGCTCATCAATTCCTGTGCCCAACATCAACCCCCTCTCTCTCGCTCTCGTACAATGTTTCGCTCTCGCTTTCATTTTATTACCTTGGGGTGCAGTTTCCACTACTCAATTGTAAACTGAGTAAATTATTTTTAGCAAAACATCCGGAACATTGGCCGGTTTTTCTTTTCACGTTTTTGCCTTTGGAATAATCTTATGCTTTGTTCGTTTTGTTCGCCTGTTCATCAATTGTTTTTTTTTTTTCTCGAAACGGAGCAAAAACTGACCAATATTTCTAATTTTCTTGCTATGGTCGATACAAAAATAAAAATAAAACAGCAAATACACGTTCATTTATCAATAAGCATGCAAAATTGTTGAAACATTGTTTACAGTTCATTCATTTTCACATTAAATCCATCATGGAAATTACTTTTCCAAATATTGTTCCAAGAAACAAACAGCTGAACTGGACAAGGAATGTTGTGTGAAAGTTCGTTGCAAAAAAATCATTGAAATATTTATACATTTTTCAGACAAAACGAAGACACAATAATCGGTCTAATTACGAAGATAATGGAAATCGGTTACATTTACTTGGCATTCGGAATTATTTTCAATCTCATGTGACTAAGAGAAAAAACCTTACAAAAATTGGAAAGACGTGCTTGCAATAGATTCCATACCGGTTTCCAATCATTTGTTCATTCTATCGGTTCGACTGTATCAGCACAAAATACTCAAGGTTTCATTCTTTATTTCTTTTTTCATTCAGTTTTACATGAAATTTACATTTTCGATTCCATTGACGGCATACGTTCACACCACGTTTTATATTTTATTCAAATGTATCACTTCGTCGGTGCAAATTCCGGAGACAATTTCATTGTGTGTCTCTTCAATCTGTATCTCTCTTTCTCTTTCTCTTTCTCTTTCTCTTCTCTCTCTCTCTCTTTTTCTCTCTCTTTCTCTCTCTTTCTCTCTCTCTCTCTCTTTCTCTCTTTCTCTCTGACGGTCTCTCTTCCTTACGTTGTTTTTTTATGCACAAAGAATAGATGGAAAGCTCTCTTTTTCTGCTGCTTGCAGTATAGTTACTTGCTTTTCATAACATTTCCATCGTATAGAAATAGTAGCACCGAAGTTATTCCCAATTTACGATCGTAAAGAATGTGAATGGTTTTCTGGTTTGCACGAAAATCCTTGAAATGCGCTAGCCTCCTGCAACCCCAATTGGTTGCACATCGTTAAGCTACAATGTTTTTATGCTTTGCAGGCCAAAATGATTTCCGTCATTTCGGATCGGGGGCAGAGGAATTTGAAATGAAAATCGTATTTTGTTGCATTTTTCGTGATAAAATAAAGAAACAAAATGAAATGAAGTGAAGATGTGCTTTTGACCCTTTTGTGTTAAAAGCACAAGCAAAACGTTATTGGAATAGATATAAATTACGAGCTCAAGACTATTTGTTTGATGATAAAATTGCATTGTGTACTGAAACACAACTCCAATTTACTTGCCTGCAAATTCACCTGGATGACAATCGAAACGAAATTATTAACAGAATTGCGAAGAAGCATCTTATATAAGATAAAGATGAAAACATCCAAATAAATTGCCATTTTATTCAAAGCAATTGCTTCACATTTCACACCAATATTTCGATTCAAATTGATTGCGTTAATACGAAAATATACAACTCACAAATCATTGCAAAAAAATCTGAAGATGATACACGTCATCTGTTGTCCCCTTTTTACGTCATAAAATGAAAAGGAGCTTGGTTCGATCTAGGGAAAGCTTTTTTTCCAAAACTTTACTTATTTGCTTTCATCTTTCGAGATAAATGCAAACGTACGCACACAGCCGCACTCAGCCGCACACAGCCACACACAGTCAAGCCATCAATCTAAATAAAAGGAAGATGTTTTTCATTTAAATTGGTGCGTGCATTTAAGATTGACACGCATCATCTTCGAAAATATTATTATTTTATTTACTAGTATGTAAATGTTATTGTACAAAAGATCAAATTCAATATTCTTTTGATGAATTGTGCAGCAAGAGAAGTTAGAATCGTCCGACGAAAAAGAACAACAAAAGGAGCGATTCGATAAATATATCAAAATCATCATCATCATCATCATCATCATAAAGTGTCAATATTATGAAACGCCAAGCACTTGATTCAAAAGGTCGAATAGCTATCTCAAGTTACGTCATTTCCATATAAATAACCCGAAGGAATTGCTTTCTATACAATGCTATTGAATAAGAAAAATGCTTTTCAAATGAAACCCGAAAAAAAAATTGAATGCATTTCTACTAGGGCATAATTTTGACTTTTCCATCAATTTTCATCAATTCCATCAATTTCAAATGTGAATGACATTTTAATTATTTTTCCTCTCGACATTTCATTTGAGAAACTCTTTAGAGATTTGCTGGCCATCAAGTAATTCTAGCTTGGCTTAAAATTGAACAATTTCGATTGTCCATTCGATGTAAATTCAGACACATAAATGGTGTAGCTAAAAGCTCTGTAGTAAAAGCACACAGAGTTTCACGTACTGAACTTTGCATTTCTTTCATGTAAATTAACAATTTGTCTCTTAAATCTCGGTAGTTGGGGTATCGAATACAAATTTGGTTTTTTTTTTTTGTCGCTTCGTTGTACATTTTTTAGCTGGCGGTAAATTGAAGCGGTTATTGTGGGTTTCACTTGATAAAATGGAATATATTTCGCTGCTTCTTGACACAGTGACAAAACGCTATGGAAAAATTGTTTTGAATGAACAAAACTGGCCAGATGCCGAATGAATACCGAACCAAATGAATGCACAATGATTTTATGATAACGACTAATCGTTACCATGTGGTTTTGCCCACCAAGCTAACCGAAAATTAGGCACAGAGACACACATTAACCGAGGCATTGCTAAAGAACAAAGAAAAACAAAAAAAAAAACAAAAAAGAAATCAGTGAGTGTGTGTCTGTGTGGCATGAATGAATGGTGTAATTCGTTAAACTTTACGCTTTGATATTGACAGTACATAACTTAGAAACACATGTACCGTTCGTTTACCTTCGTTTCAATCCATTCGTTGGATTGTCCCTTTTAGTCGATAGAATTGCAGAGCTTTGTACGAGCGGCCATTTCAATATTCCAAAATAACAAGTACAACATGTTACATATCGTACGAGCAACATAAACGATCAAAAGATTACACGGTGTTCTCTCATAATCAGCGTAACAGTAATGTGCACATTGTGCATGAATGCAATTGATCTGAAGGTTAATACAATGCGCGCACGCACACACACACACACACACCGCACACACAAATTCGAGCAAAATGATGAGCACTGTGTCACACAAATAACAACAATTGAAAATCCTTTCAAACGATGCAAGACGAATTTTTCGTTTATCCGTTTTTACTTTGGATGGAATTTGCATTTTCGGCAATGTTTAGGGGTATTGTTTAAAGCGCGCGCTCATCTCTTTTTCTCATTGATTTTATTATTTGAGCGTGCAATGGATATGGGTTACTGCGTGTATGTTTGCAACGTTCAATTTGATATTTATGTTTATCCAGTGTTTTACATGTGTAAGTACTAATTTCCTATAGTGCTTTTCTCTCGTTTGCTCTCACTCTCTCTCTCTCTCTTTTGGCATTTTCTGTTTGAAAGTGCAGGGCAGCAAAATAATAGTGGCTTGTAAACAGAAACATCATCGCACACGAAACAATGATTTTATTAACAAAAGTTTTCTCCTCGATGCCGAAATATATACTCCTGCTGTGCGCGTTCACAACATCAACAGCAATCGTTTGTATCGCCTGCTTTGTTATGTGTTTTAGTTGTTTTGTGGCGGAATTTGGCGTTTTTCATTCGCTTGGTCTAATGTTATTCCCTATACGCAATGCACCAAGAATGTGATGCACACATTAAGCTCGAGCTCAACACTCGAGCTGGAACAGAAAAAAAACATGTGATCCATCGACAAGAGAAAAAAAATACACGAAAAAAAGGAAAAATAGTTGAACTAGCAAGCAAGAAATAAACTCGCATCCAGAGGAAAAAATGTGTAAGTTTGTGTACGTGTGAGAGAAAGAGAGAGAGAGAGAGAGAGAGGCGCGAGAGAGAGAGGAGGGAGAGAGAGCGAGAGTGGTAAAAGAAACAACAAATCGCTGCGCCTGATCCCAAGTCAGTCCAATAATTTATGCACAAACAAACAAAAATGGGGCGTTATAAAATTCCTTCTCGTATCCACTTTCATAATCCAGTTACAAAACGTTCTGAAAGCGATTCGTTAAAATTTTCATATACAAAACATGACGATATTTTCTCTCTCTCTCTCTCTCTCTCTCTCTCTCTCTCTCTCTCTCTTCTTCTCTCACTCAACTGTTGTTGTCATTGCTCCTGTTGTATACCTCTCCCTCCGCCAACACAACTTCACCTCCACCTCCTAATCGACTCAACTCGGTTCGAAATAACACCAGCGAACTATACGAAAATTCGCCACATTTTTATGAATACCCTCATTGCTTGAATCAGCGACAACAACAGCACGATGAACGCTTGAAAATTGTGTATTCACAGCATTTTGATGGCAACGTCAAAATAATGCATGAATTTTAAAAGACAGACAAAAATAACCAACAAAATATCAGAGTGATAGAAAGGAGAGAGAGGGGGCGTGAGAGAAAGAAAGCGAAAAAAAGCTGCAATGTACTTATTTTGCAATTTATTTTGAATGAAGCAACGAACAAAAATAAAAAGAAAAATAAAAAAAATAGCGAGAAAACTGGCATATACAACATGCACAAGCACAAGCACAAGCACACACATTATTGTCATCCATTCTGCCAGTGTATAAGCGCATAACATTATTAGCTCTCAGAAAGAATATCGCTTTGTCCTTTTGGTGACACGGGCGAAACAACAAGAAAACAAAAAAATAAAAAAACAAAACAAAATCAGTAACGAGAAAAGACAAAAAATACAAGAATAACAACAACATAAAATGTGAAATGAAAACCGCTATGAATATAGAATCGAGTTGAGGGTGCTCAGAGACTTTGTTCGCCGCCAAACAAACTGAGGAAATGCTTAAAATAGCAACAATAATAATAAAAAATACGAACGAACGAAAGAACGAATGAAAATACACACACTAAAATACAAACTGAATAACAACAATTCAGCTCTGCACAGAGCTGTTACATTTGCCTGTATGTTTCACTTGTTCACTGGGTAATTGTTATTCTTGTCATTGTGTGTTTTTCTTTGTTCTTGGCTGCCTGAATTGAAATTTAAAGAAACAAACAAATGCGTGCAAATAGCATGTGCAATCATCGTATTGAGCACAAATCGTGTAAATTCTTCAATCGGCATACACAAACACACTCTTTTCAATTTCAATTGTGTTTTTCAATTCAAAATTCTACCAAATATAGTACTTTAAAAGACATGTAATTGCAAATGCATTTTAGCGAAACTTTTTTGCAATTCCAACCAATAGTCGCGCCAAATTGTAAACATATTGGCATCGGTTGAAGAACACAAAGAATCTAAACTCGTCTACTCGATTCCATTCATAGTTTTGTTATGGAATTTTTACACTTTTTAAAAACGACAAATTTTTGTGTATTGCGAAACGAAAAAAAAAAAAAAAAACAGAAATTCAAAATTCAAAATTCAAAATTCAAAGAAAGTCCAGAGAAAACGAAAATGTGGGATCAAAACGAGCACGAATCAGTGAATATGTTGTTGAAAAATGCTTAAAATTCGACATCAAACAACACTGCACTGCATGCCGCATATACGTTTCTTTTTTTTCACAATTTATCGTACAAACATAAATACCCCGAAAACTCGAATAATTGAATCCATTACGAACTTAAACTGGCTTTATTTTGTGATCGACAAGATTTGCTATTCTTATTATCAAATGCCCTTCGACAGCTATTTAAAAAGAAACAATACCTTTCGAAAGAAATTCCCTTACTTTTCAGTTTTGTATAGGTGAATTTCGTCTAAAAAGTTGTATTTCTTTAATTATGTATTCCAAACAAAACATTTTATTTAACATCAAAACATGGTTAGTGCTCTTTGTTTTTTGACTAAATTGTTATTAAAAAAGTGATGTCAGACGGACATGAAACGCTTTTTTTCTTTAACGAAACTTTGTTGGCCTTTTAATTTTTCATGGCTTCAAAACAAATAGCCATTGTTTTGGTCGAAACTAAAAGAATTTGGATATTTTAGAAAAAGAAATTAACACTTAAAACGCATTCGACCCAAACGGCGTGAAGATAATGAGCGAAAGCAGACTGTTGATTTGTCGACTTCATCACAAATATATTTGGAATTACCTGAATTGATTGTCAATATTTGCATTTTAAAAAAGTGTAATTACAATAAATCCTTGAATACATTCAACCAAATCCAAAGTACGATTGTAAGATAAAAGAAACACGTTGAATGTGTCAACATATTTCGAATCGTTAAAGCATTTCAGAATTTCTGTTTTGAAAACTGAAATGACTTTGTTGGCGATGAGACTGAAATAAAAAAAAACCACGGCGAATTTCTTGACGAAACATTGTTCAGTCGATCAACATTTTTTCTACGTTCATCCAATTCAAAATATGCATTCAACGCACGACCAAGCGCCAAATAATAACAAACGATAAGTGTTAGGTGGCGCATAAAGAACGAACGAAATGAAGAGATAGGAATGGAGTTAGAGAGAAATCATAAAACGATGACATACAGCCTGAAATTGTATGTTGTGCTTTGGATAAATCGAGAGACTAATTTCAGCAAAAGAATGTGAATGCAACAAAGTTTGTGTCGTTGAAGGCAAGACGCTGCGACACGCAAATACCATCTGTGTTCGATGCTTAAGTCCCACAATGGCATTCTTTGTCTTTTGTTTTTTTTTTTTTAGATTTTATATTGGTCGCGCGCTCATTCACTTGCTCTCAGATGCCATCATTTTCTTGCACTTTTTCCCTCCATTTTTGTTTTTGTTTTTGTGTCTTTCTTTTCTTGCACTTTCTTTCTCTCCCTAGTTTTCTACTAGTAACAAACACCCAATCTGAAAATATACTGAATATGAAAATGGGGGGTTTTTTCACTTCCAAGTAAATTTTGTGTGGGAGTATGAGTGAGTGAGTGAGAAAGAGTTTTTATGCCCGCTCAATCGACCCAACACTCTCATTGCATCTATGGCGAGATGAGATTTTACATTTGAACAAATACACGCACACCATAATCGTCATCGTCAAATGCAATTTGCATATAACTCGATTTAGTATTCGTTTCTTCATGCTATTTCTCTTTCTATTTCTCATTCCATTTCTTTCTGTTCTGTTTTTCTTTTTCTTCTTCTTCTTCTTTATTTGTGTTCTTGATGCGCTCAAATTTGCACACAGCTCTCATCTTTTGCACTTTGCTAAAGTTCATCATTTGTTGTGTTTTGTTTCCATTCGATGTTATCTATATATACATATATACGTATGTATACATATATTTCGTGTAGTTTTTTTTTGTTTTGTCCCTTCTTCATCTTGATCTCAATTCAGTCAATGTTTCGTTGCTTTGTTGCTCTATCGGTTTGTATTTATTCGTTGAGACGCATTTAGTGTTGCAATTCGGTTGAGATTTTCTTTTCATGTTGTCGTTATGCAATGCGCGATAGCTAGCTACTTATGACAGTTTGTGTAATATGTATTTGGTATCGTGTGAAATGTGCAGGGAAAAGGAAAAAAAAAAACAACAACGAACTCACCATGAAAATGACAGGAAAAATGTAAAAAGAAGTGCGACAAGGGAAAATAAAGCGCAAAAATGTTCGCTTTCAATGATCAAAAACGATATAGATACAAAATCGAGATTCCCTTACAACATTACATGCAGATATAAAATGAATACAGGACGCGTTTAGGCGCATTGAAACCGAAGAAGAGATGATGATGGTGGTGGTGGTGGTGGTGTGTGCCCTTTGCCACCGTTGTTGCCATACCAAGTGACATAGCCGATGCACCCACACACACACTTTGGAATGGGCTGTTACATTTTAAAGATAAATATCTTACACGAGTTACGATCCTAACATAAATACACATTATGAACACCCAACGACATAAAATTCAACTGTAACAATTTCTTGTTCACAGAACCAACCAAACTCTTTTCTTTCTCTGAATTTCATCGCAGCAGCGAACTTGCTGTGATTCAAATAATCCTTTTCCGGTGCTTCTTCTATAGAATCACTTTGGGTAAAGTTTTAAGGCATTTCCCCATCAGTACATCCCCTCGCACAACATCTTTACATATCAAAACTGCATCAACCATATTCCGTGGAAGACACTCACTCACACATAGACACACATAGACACACACACACATGCAAACAAACAAACAGCAAAATCATTTGCAAGCAAAAATTGCCAAAACTATCAAAAAGTTTTAAATTAATTTATTACTCACACGGAATAAAGTATGGAAAGAAGTCACACACTACATCGACTGGTTTCTTTATATATAAGGGTTTGCTGGTGGCATATCTCTCGAGGCCACTCTTTATGCAATGCAATGCAATGCCTGAAATCTACGGCGAACATCGATACGATGCGAAACATAACAAAATCTGATGATCTGCAAGCGACACGGATAAATCGAAAGTGTGCAATAAAAATTGGTTACCGATTCGGATTTACTCCAAACTCTTCTCACTTCTCTCGTTCAATGTTTTGGAAACATATCTTCTTCATCTCTCTCTCTCTCTCTCTTTCACACATGCTCTGTTCTGTTCTCATTTTTGTTTTGAATTTTAACTTGATTTTGGCAAAATGAAATAAAACATTTTAATTCTATTTTCAATGCGCTCGCTCATCTCATTCCGTTCATCGTAGCTTTCGTTGCGATTGTCACACAATGTTTCACACCAATAAATTCATTATTTAAAGTAAGTAGTTTGGATGTGACTTTATTTCCCTATTTATGTTCATTGTATTGTATTTCATTATGGAATTTATACCTCAGTATCATCTTTTCAACGTTTATCTGCTTCTTATTTCAAAATTTTCTATTTTTCACGCCTCATGCGACAGACATTTTATGTCGTTTTCTTAAAAGAAAAATTTTAAACAAGTTTGAAATGTTGCTGCTGCTGCTGCTAAAGGAAATTAAACTATAGTGGAATGAGTGAGTGAGTGTATCGCAATTCGGTTGATGAGCAAATATAGTTTCTACTTGATGTTTAAGTTATTGCTATATCCACCAACCACTTCCGGTGAAGTGTGTTTTGTATATTTTTCTATTGAATTAAAACTAGAGGGAAAAAATTGTCGTCACGACACACACACACACACACACACACACATACATTCAGGGAAAAAAAATCAATCAACTTTAAATATGCACATTTTGAAGCAGTAATGTGGTGAATGTCGGTAAAGTGTTTATCGACCGATTTGTTTGTGAGCGAGAGATAAAAATGTTGCGACAAACAACCGTCTAGAAATAACAACACACGCATGCATATAAGAGCAAGAAAGGCACGACCGAGTAACCAACGTTTGAGGTGAAGCATGATGGGTATCTGCATTGGCATTGGTGTGTAACCATTTGACATTTTTGTTGATTTTACTTAACTTTTTGTGTGCAAGTACTTTTTTTATACGTTTATTTGAACATTTCCATTTACTTTGTCTATTTTTGTCCAAACGTTTGCTTGGTTTTGCTGCGATTTATATATGCTCCAGATGAATTTTTTTTTCTTCTTTTTTGCTTTTTGTTTGCTGTATCTGTTCTCGTTTGCAAAAAATTCACATCAAATTTAATTATTTATGCTGGAGTAAAAACAAAATACGAATGAACGAACCGGCGAACTGTGCCGCATTCAGAAAGATGAGAAGAAAAGCAACACACACACACATATGCATAAAGCGTACACGAAATGGTGAAAAAGTTTCAAGCAAATTATTTCGTATTTGCTTTTCCATTTGGCTAAAAACTACACGATACAAACCCAATTGAACTGCTGTAGTGTGTGGCGAGCGTACAAAAAAAGGCCAAAGTGCCGCACTTAAACGTAATGTAAATGCAAAAAAATGGCGAAAAATCTTACTTTTGTGTCTTTCTCCCCCTCTCACTTACTTACAGAGAGCAAACGTGAGAGAGAGAGAGGGGGAAAGAGAGGGGGAAAGAGAGGGGGAAAGAGAGGGGGAGTGAGAAAAAGAGTGAGGGAGAGGGTTGTACACTGCGCGAACTAATTTTACCGACACTCACATTTTTGAAAATATCTTCACAAAATGAAAAGATTTCGATTTTTTTTTTTTATTGCAATTTTATTACAAGCTATTTACTGAAATATCACAAAAACATTATCAAAAAAAAATTTGTATTTATGGTATTTTTTTTGATTTTTCGATTTTTCGCTCCCAAAAAGTGCGAACTAATTTTACCGACACTTGACATTTCGAAAAAAACAAGCAGTGTTGCTTAAATTTTTGCGATCTGTTTTGATGTAATTTACCGTTATGCATCTTTTTACGTCTATTGGTGCAATTTCGCAATAGTTATTACGCAGTTGTCTTCCAAAATTCAATCGATCAACAATGGGACACGGTAAACGATTAACTGACGCCGAAAAGGCCAAAATTTCTACATTAAAAGACTATACAAAAATGTCAAATCGTCAGATAGCATTGGAAATAGGTCGAGGCAGAGACGTTGTTGGAAATTTTCTCAAAAATCGCGAAAACTATGGCCAAAACAAGCACACCGGTCGGCCATCAACCGTTTCAACGGCGCAAAAGCGGCTTTTAATTCGATGTGCGGCGAATAGTTTCGAGTCTGCCCAATTAAGGACTGAAAACAATTTGTCTGTTGGTGTTCGACGTGTTCAAAAGATTTTAAGTGGTTCACAACGTCTAAAATACAAGAAAATGAAGCGTAAGCCAATGTTGTCTCCAGCCAATATTGAAGAGCGGAAGAAATTCGCTCTGGATCACATTCATTGGACAAACAAATGGCGCAAAATCATTTTTTCGGATGAAAAGAAGTTCAATTTAGATGGTCCAGATGGATTTGCCTATTATTGGCACGATTTGCGCACCGAAGAAATGATTTTCAGTAAGCGCCAATCTGGCGGTGGTTCTGTGATGGTGTGGGGTGCCATTGGCTACTTGAAAAAGATGCCGCTGTCATTCATTTCAACACGAATGAACGCAATACAGTACCAAGAGATGGTCGGCCCTCATTTTCCAGCATATGGCTATGAATGCGCTGGTTTAGGCTGGCAATTTCAACAAGACAACGCTCCAATTCATGTGGCCAGGCAACTTTGGCCAATTTTGAACAGCGTGGAATCAAACTTTTCGACAATTGGCCGGCCAAATCACCAGATATGAACATCATCGAGAATGTCTGGTCAATTTTAGCAAGAGAAGTCTACAAAGAAGGCCGGCAATACAACAACAAAGATGAATTGACGGCGGCCATCGAGGCGGCATGGCGAAACATACCACAGGCCAAAATCGAATCACTGTATGACAGTCTACCTCGTCGAATCATCGCATTACATGATGCCAAGGGTAAATGGACCAAATATTAACCGGATTTTTAGAGAAAAATACATTTGTTTCGTTCGAAATGTCAAGTGTCGGTAAAATTAGTTCGCACTTTTTGGGAGCGAAAAATCGAAAAATCGAAAAATCAAAAAAAAATACCATAAATACAAATTTTTTTTTGATAATGTTTTTGTGATATTTCAGGGGCCTATTGCACCATTCATTGTAAATTGTAAATTGTAAATTGTAAATTGTAAATTGTAAATTGTAAATTGTAAATTGTAAATTGTAAATTGTAAAATTGATTTACAATTCTACAATTTATTGTAAAATGTGATTTACAATTGTAAGATTATTTGCAAATTGTGATTCACAATTGTAAGATTATTTGTAAATTGCGATGAACCACTATCATTGTATATTAACAAATTATTAAACATACAAATATTTTCATCTGATTGAAATAAATTTAACTAATAAAAGAAAACATATTCCAAATTATGTGAAATTTTATTTTAAGGCATCGTTTTATTCATTAATAATTGGGAAACAATTTCATTGTTTCATCAATTATGAAATGTATACATAGATTATAATCTAAGAATGTTTTAAATACAAAAACCTGAACAAAATTTTTATCATCTAATTTTTTATTTATACATTTCATAATTGATGAAACAATGAAATTGTTTCCCAATTATTAATGAACAAAACGATACCATAAAATAAAATTTCACATAATTTGGAATATGTTTTCTTTTATTAGTTAAATTTATTTCAATCAGATGAAAATATTTGTATGTTTAATAATTTGTTAATATACAATGATAGTGATTCATCGCAATTTACAAATAATCTTACAATTGTAAATCACATTTTACAATTTACAATTTACAATTTACAATTTACAATTTACAATTTACAATTTACAATGAATGGTGCAATAGGCCCCAGTAAATAGCTTGTAATAAAATTGCAATAAAAAAAAAATCGAAATCTTTTCATTTTGTGAAGATATTTTCAAAAATGTGAGTGTCGGTAAAATTAGTTCGCGCAGTGTATGTATGATTTTTTATCGTAAATCGAACAAAAAGAAAAATTACAAATTTTTGAACTTGGATGAAAAGTGTAGTAGAATAAGGCTCACTTTAGAACCACGAATAAGTGGGAAAAAAGTTCATTGATATAAAACTGAAACTGACAAAGATGAACAACGCCAATCGCGTGCGCCCATCGAAAGATAATGCACAGGGAAATGGCAGAGCAAACGACACAGGCGGTTTTGGTATCGGTCGATTGGTCTCGAAATGGTTGCGGCATTGACGAAAGAGCGTTGAGATGAATCAAGGGAGGAAATTTTATAAGAAAATTCACAACTTAAATTTATGAGAATAAGTTTAAAATTGAATTTTGACATATAATCTATAAACCAATGGTTTTTCATAGATAAAAACCATGCATAAAATTCAAAGCATGTGTACGATGCTATTGGATAGAGTTCAAAAGATGCAACCGAAATCGAAATCGATGCGAAAAAGTACAATATAGAAATTTATGTATATTTCATAATGGAGATAAAAGTGAGCGAAAAGTGAGCGAAAAGAGTGAGAGAGGAGACACTCTCTCCGAGAGAGTGTATTATATCATAGATGAAGATGAATATATGAAACGGCAAACTTTTTCGACGATACCAATATTGAAAGTTCTTGTGCGTCGAGTTAAAGTGGAAAATGAAAGAGAGAAAAATCAGTGAGACTTGCAATTCTGAAATAGACAGCAATGCAACCATGTCGCATGTGTACCCACACGAGAAACCGTTTATATCATATATGGGCAAGGTGAAGAATCTGAGGGGGGTCGGGTGGTAAATTCCGACGATCTGGAAAAGTGAAGAACAAATAAAAAAAAGTCCTCAGTTTTCGAGTTTTCGAACCAAAAAATCCGAAAATTTGTCTCAATAACAGAAAGACGTCAAGGAAATCGGATTTTCGCTCGAAAAACCCTAGCAATTTTAAATAATTTTCCATTCAATCAAAGTGAAGAGCTAAGAAAAAGGTCTTCGATTTTATGTACTATCAATTTCACAAAATCAAAGACCAATTTGATACAAAAATTTGGGGGGGGGGGGTGTTCCCCTCGGAAAATTTTAGAGGGGGGTTAACCCAAATACCCTCCCACTTGCCCATGTATGGTTTATATTCATTGTTGTGGGGATTGAACGAAGAGATCAACAAGAGTGGAATCAAGATGAAAAACCGATTTCGTTGAATATATCGAAAGATGTTCGATTAAATGGCATACATGATCGCGCCGCCAAATATTCAACTCAAGTGACATCAAATTTTCGATGTAAACGAAGACAAATGGAAAAGATTGACGAACACATCGCAGTACGAGCGTCAATAAAAATTCCAATATAGCATTTGCCATTTGCTGGAGCTGATGAGTGTGCTACACAATATGTTGAATGTTGCATTCAGATGAAAGGTGAATGTGAATTTACGCACTATAAGCAGCACTAACAGCAACAGCAACAGAAATCGGTAGCTGTAACGGCAACGGCAACGTGCCATCTTATTCTCTCCGGTTAAAGTATTTCTGCCCAATGTTTTCTCAATTTCCTTCCTTATGCAATCAACTCACAAATAAAATACTCTGTATTACTGATGTATTGTTGACATATTAAGAGTAAATTATATTTGATGTATCGCACAAAAACACAAACATTGATCCGGAATCCGGTTGCCGGTGTGTGTATTTGTTTATGAACGAGCTAGACAATTTTGATGCGAAATGAGATAGAATGCGAATGAATGAGTTTCAAGTTTGACGCTTTTTGTTCCATCGTTGTAGATGTTGACGTTGTTGTTGTTGTCGTAAGCAGTAATGTATCGGCAAGCAAGTAATCAATTTGAAACCGAACGTAACATAATTTTCCTCAAGAACGCTCGGTAGCAGCAACCAGATCAAGCTGTTTTCGTTTGCCAAGACGACGAATGATGATGACGATGACGATGACGATGACGGCACCAACAACTATGCATACTCTGGCAATATCAGCATTAATCATTTCTTTGTGTGTGATTTATTTACTTTACCCATCAAATTCGCTCAAGCTGAAACATGTTTCGCACAAAAGATACCAAATTGCGAAAGATAGAATGAGAGAAAGAGATAGCGAGAGGGGAGAGAGAGAGAGAGAGAGAGAGAGAGAGAGAGAGAACGAACACTGCACAGTTTACACCGAACAAAATTGTTCGCAATCATTTCCCAATTGAGATTTCCCACTTTATGCGTATCCATTTAAATGATGATCCAAAACACAGTCTCCTATCTATTTTCGTTATTCGGGGCTGCCATTGAATGGAACATACATGCTCTTTACATGAATTGCAGAAGCCATGCACAGAATAACAACAGCAACGGCAGCAAAAAAAAACACACACACACAGCATTGATCAAATCGATTTGTTTTGGCCAGAAGCTCACAGAAATTTTCCGCAATTTTAGTATGTTTACGTATTACACGTATCTCGAGCACTTGGACGATATTTCATTCAATGCAATGCATATTTACCATTTGATGAAAAGTGCTATATCAACTATGACATAATCGAGAAGTTCCTCTCGGTGGTTCCTTTCATTTCTTCTGATTCTTATTTCAATTTTTCGTGTAATCTAATGTGAAAGACATTTTGTTTCTGAAAACTAATAAATATAGGATTCATTTCTATTTTTATATGGAACAAATTGCATTTAACAGTGGATTGAAGAGAATGCATGATAGCTTATTCGATACGGATCATTTGATTATTTTTGATGATGGGAATCCATCCTTTCATCGCATTGCCAAAAACATGAATTATGAAAATGTCATCGGGATGAATGTGCGCCTCAAATTTCTGTTATTTTCAATAATTTAACGATATTTCATCTCCTTTGCCGAATTACCCAAGCATTTTAGGAGCATTATTAAAAACGGTTCCGACATTTACTTTCCCAAATTCTATACATTTTTATACATTTTTTTCCCTTTTCGTCTGGAGTTTTTTTTATCCGAGTGGCGGGTAAGGAAAAATCCTAAGGAGATCCCTGATATTCATGTTTCAAAATTTTTCAAAAAACCTTAGCAATTTTGATAATTATGAACAATTCTTCAGGGAGACTTAGAGAGGAGGGTAGCAAAGGAATCTTGTATCAGACACTTTGCAATTATCATAGAAATGACAATTATGTGGACGAAAAATTACAACATCATTTTTAATTCAATATCCCATTTTTAATTGCATTCTGTGCCTATATTTACCGTACACTTAACTGACTTGAGATAATTGAGAAAAAAAGTATAACGGAACACTTTTCTAATACCTATCTCACTTAATACTCTATCTCAATTTTTCCATACGAAAATTCTTATGAATTAAATACTATTTACAAGATTCAGTGAAAGTAATGAAAGAATTCGGATAATTTTTCTGTGGAATTTTTTTATCCTGAGCCTCATCACGATAAAAGTGTATCGCATCCACAACAGAATCACTTGTATCGCCAGTTTCGTTTATTTATTCATAAAATACATATTTGCCATAATTATCTTTAATATCGATTCATGCAAGCATATTGATAGGTATACAGATAGAGCGCAAGCAAAAGATACGAAAATGCCGCAAGCAAAAACATGAGTCGAGACAATAATCGAGAATCTGTTACCGAATTATCGTTGACATTATTATTTCCACTACATAAATTTTGAAGTAGCAAAAATGTACGTTGTCATATTTGTGGTCGTTAAAGAGTCGAAATCAAGCCATAAGCCGCCAAATTCCTAAATATTCCAAGTCTAGTTTTTGTTTTATGAAAATATTTGTTTTTTTTTTTTTTTTTTTGTTTGTTTCTTCTTATAATTTCTTTCGAGAATGTTTTTTTTTTTGGTGTCGGTTTCAAATGCTTTACATTTGACCCATATCCAATGAAATGATCAAAGATGCGTAGAAAATTAGGCAATTCAAGAAATGTGCGTCTACTTATGCTATTTAACAAAGGCAAAGAATCGAAAAAATAAACCTCCAAAGATAAAAAAAACGCACACAACAAAAGTCGTTCCAAATAACAACGCGCATTTTGTACGCTGAGATTTATTGCGGCTGTGATTAGATGACATTTGCTATTCGCTATTTGCTTGATACAGTTTAACTGAACGACGAACGTCCTTGTTCGCATCACTTCCTTCATATTCACCACAGAGAGAGAGAGAGAGAGAGAGAGAGAGAGAGAGAGAGAGAGAGAGAGAGAGAGAGAGAGAGAGAGAGAGAGAGAGAGAGAGAGAAACAAAATCCGGAATTTGGTTTTTCTTCTTTCTACGTCTCCGTGTCTCAACGCGAGCCTTTCTTTCTTTCTATGCTCTTTTTCCATTTTTACATTCACTGTCTCATTCTCTCGTTTTTCATCTCATTATTTTGTAATTTATAAGCATTATGAAATCATTCCAAACGCCACTATTATTCATGGCATGTCTCGATGCGGAAATTTATGCCACTTCAAATGAAATGTAAAAATCGTATGCGATTTAAAATAATATATTATTGGCTTAGACAATAATTCATTTCTTTATCTTGGTGTATGTCGAGGGAAAAATAGCGTCGTCGATAAAAACGAAAGGAGAAGGAAAAGAGACCATACTGGATGAAAAAAGAAAACCTATCACGCCTTCACAGAGATTTACATGTAAAATCTGCAATAAATCTAATCTATTTCGATCGGCAGCCCTCTCCCTCTCTTTTTTCATCCTCTCTCTTTTCGCCTTCGATACGAATATTCTCATTCTCTTACTCGCAATCGACAGTTATTATGCCTATTTTAGCAGTTGCGAATAAATTACATGAAGCGTAAAACAAATTGATGCCTATAAAAGCATTCAGTTGTTTCCTTTAATTCAAGTTTGGTACAAAATAACCGAAGATAATCTCGCCAACAAACGTACAGACGCATTGAAAGGAAAAGAGAGAGAGAGAGAGAGAGAGAGCGTGATTGAGAGAGAGAGAGAGAGGGACGAAACTAATGAAAAACCAAACAATTCAAAACAAGCTGATATGTGAAATATCGATTTCGGGTTTGCGTGGTATTTTGTATGTGTCAAATTGCATTTATATCATTCGACAAAGCGATTTCAAAATTCAATCGGATGCAATTCGTAATTTAACTTGAACAACTTCTCTGTCGCAATGGACATTTTCATCGGAATCCGATGGCATCAATTTTTCGATGGCACCTTTTCTGGTGCCACAAGTGCACAAATCAAAAGCACGAACGAAAGAGCAAACAAGCAAGATGCGAGTAATGAAATCGGTTTTGAGGCCATTTTAGGGTTTAAACACACAGTTTTTCTCTCCCAATAAGTTTTACAAACACTTCAGCTGCAAACATTGAAAAATCATGTAAATCGATTGAAAATATGGTCAGAGCCGTTGATGAATTTATGCAAATGAAATTATATTGTCGATTTTCGTGAGTGTAAGAGCCTCAAATTCCGAAAGTCAATATTATTCAAAACTGCCAGCATACGAAAAGAGACAGAAACACATCCCTATATTGAGAATTATTGTACGAAGCAACGATCTTTGACCAGAGAGTACACAAAATATCATTGTTGTTGGGGTCGAAACGTTGTGTTGCATTTTGATGCTGTACGTTGTGTTTAGCATACAAACACACACTCACTCACTAACTCATTACTTCGCTTCGAATAGGGGGGGGGGGGGGGGCGATAGGTTTTATCTGTGACATTGTAATTGTAGTTTTATGCACAACGATGCCCCGATTCAACGTTCAATTGTAAATGCGTGCAAAACACCATTCAATTAAATGATAAGTTTAGTTGATATTTTACCATTTGCCATTTTAAATGGCCAAACATCAAGGTTCAATGAACTGTATAATTCAACCGAGATTTTTCATCCCGTGTCATGTTTTGCCGTCCAATGCCTCTTTTGGTCCATACATGATTGATACCAACGGATGTGTGTGTGTGTGTGTGTGTGTGTGTGTGTGTGTGTGTGTGTGTGTGTGTGTGTGTGTTTTTTTGTGTTGTGAATGTGGATATTTTGTTCATTGCAGAACGGCATTTGCCATTGCGTTGACTAGTTGTGATTAGTACCCGACATTTGAATTTGATGATTTTTAATGGGAAATTCGTTTAAATCATTTAAACTTGTTCAGTTAATTGCGGCTTGGCATATCCTTTTTCGGCTTATGGATTTGTTGATGATTGAAATATGACCAAATAGCGGAAGGAAATGGTATTTTCGACTCGATATCAATTCAATCGTGAGCGAATTTATATCTGTGTGACTATTCAACCGATACAAACTGTTAGATACTGTTTGAAAACAAGTGTAGGACAATAATTGAAATCCGGTTAAATGTCATTGTTACGCTAATCTATGCAATCATACAATCATACTATTTTAACATAAACCAACAAAAATTGTTCATTTTTCAAAAAAAAAAAGAAACAAAATTCCATCAACATTTCTACGCTATTTATCAACAGTGAAAGATTTTCGTCGTCTAACGTTGTCTTGTCCGTTGCTTACACCGAAATCAGGCTTAAGTCTGTCATTGTCTATGTCAATACAACATTCTATTGTATAGTGCGTACATTTGTTCACCATACGTATGTATTGGTGCTGGCTTCATTCGTTGTCTGGTGTAAGCCGTCGTGGGTAATTATCCGGACAATACGCACATCACTGTTTATCAAACTACTACCTAAATAAAGACAGGAATTGGTTTAGTGAGGGAAAATGCGCTTCAAATTAAAAGGTCCAACTGGGAATGAAGTGAGATATAAGGTGAATTTCAAAAAGATGTCTAACATAGAGTTTTTTCATAGAGAATTTAGAACCAAATATGACTCAACGAATCAATGGCTAATATCAATTTAATGTAAATTTATTTTATTAAAATCTGTTAATTGTCTCTACATAATCAAAAAAGCTCGTAAATCTATATGACAACCTCATACTATTTTAGTTTAATCTCATTCTCTCTCGCTCTCTCACACACACACACACACACACACTCAGATCGAATGTAATAAATGACATTAAAAAGTGAAGCTTTTTTGTGTAGTCCTTTGTTTGAGTTTTTTTTCCTAGCTAGAGCCCGCATTATTCAATAATAACACACATGAATACAAACACAAAACAAAATGACTTTGGCTAAAAACTAAAATAACATTTCAACAATGGGAGCTTCGACGATCTTGTTGTTTTTATTTGGTCTCTCTCTCCCTCTCTCCCTTTCCCTTTTTCCATAATATGCGACAATGTGTATGCATATTAATTGCAATATGTTTTATTGAACAATACGAATACACACTTTTGGTGCTATATTTCCACTCAAGCAAGGTATGTATTATCGTCCATATTCAGTAATTTACTTTGAGCCCATTTTATTCTGTGTAAATGTGTTAATTATGAATAATAGAGAATAAAAAAAAATCATGGCAAATATACACAGAGCGAGAGGCATTCGCATTCACTCTTTCCGATACCGTGACAATGAGGTGACAGAAAGAATGAGATGGAATGAAAATGTTATGAAAATAACTTAATCAACATAACAACAATTAACTTTTTCCAGCGAAAAAGCAGCCATGGTATCTAAGCCACATTGCATAGTGCACCATCATCTGAAAAATATAATTTAATAAACTTCGCCAAGTGAATGAATGGAATCACCATCGCCTCTCTCTCTCTCTCTCTCTCCCATTCACTTTTTCTCTGAAAAACATTTCCCGCTTGCTATTCGAACAAATTTAATAAGCGGCAAAATATTGTGCATGTTTCACTACCGGTTTTCATGCCGATGAGCAACCTCTTTTCAGGTGTTTGAAGTAGCGGGCACCCTCACCAGCAAATGGAATATTTCTTGTTTACTATTCGCATTGAAACGACAAATAAATTTGTTGTTTATATGAAACTGTTACAATTTTCATTTGCCACCGTTATCGGGTCACCAGGTGGAACTGACAAGACATTTGAAATTTCAACGACAATATTTTCCATGCGAATCGAAACCAAACATTTGCATTCAAATGTTTTAACGCATACATTTAAATAACACAAAATCAACAATAATAATGCTCACATTTATCGAAAATTTTGCTAACAAGCAAAGAATATTTGCTCGACATCGAACGTACGAAAAGATAGAAATAAAGAAGCCAATGATGGCGACGATGACGACGATGAGAGCAAATTTAAATTTTTAAATTTAGGCGTTGTGAGCGTTTACGTTGTTTGTGCAATGTTTGTCTCTCTAGTCTCCATATTCCTTCCACTATCTCTCGATTTTTGCGTGTATTTAATTACGGAATTCATCGAGTACACAGTTTTAATTGGCCATTAATTTAGATTGACGGAGTTACACACCGAAATGGCATTCAAACTTCGAATCAATGGGATTGAATGGCAAATTATGCAGCTCAATTCGAGCTTCATCGCTTGCTTTTCAATTTCATCACATTTTCACTGATAAAATTTGTCTTAAATTTAGCGCGAGTTTCAAGAGTGGCTCCCTTCTATTTTCTACATCTTCTATTAAAATGAAAATGTGCAGAAGAAAAGATGGGATCCGAAGAGTGAGTCAGAATCATAGCTAAAATGGAAAATGTATAAATGCTTATTTATTTGTGTCTTGATGATTTACCATTCGAAAATGAACACATGTTGTTGTCATCGTTCATTTTATTCAAGATTGAAGTGGTACATGGGCCGTGAGCCGTGAGCCGTGAGCCGTGTTACAAGAGTCATGTTAGGAAAGAACCAAGATGATGACGCGAATACATTTAGTTCACTGAAATTCCGCATTCGCATTCAAAATTAATGTGAGAAATTGGCGCCACCATCGATCATCTTGCGAAATTGTACTAGCACGTCATCATCTTGGAAAGAACCATTCATATCAATTGTGCAAACGAGCAACGAGTTTTGGTTGATAGTGAATATGAAAGAGAAAAAGGAAGAGAGAGAAAGAGTGACAGCGGTAACTTCCAAGTGACCATTATTAAATGATGCATTCAAGATCTAAGATTGCATTTTCTCCTTTTCACTCCTTTCTTTCTCTCCCTCTCCCTCTCCCTCTCCCTCTCCCTCTCCCTCTCCCTCTCCCTCTCCCTCTCCCTCTCCCTCTTCTGTTTTCTGCTTTTTTTTACTATTTCAATTCACTTTCATTGTCGTTCCTTTGAATTCACATGTTTATTTAATTTGCATAGAATTCCTGCTGGTGACAAGGCAATGCTTTATTCCGGAAATTTTCGGTTGGCATGGTTGAATCCATCATCTAACCATTCTTGTACCAATTGCTCTTGTGAAAATGCTTGTGTGTGTGTGTGTGTGTGAGCGAGTGAGTGTGTTTGGAAAAATGTGCCGTTGTCCAAATGGTCGTAGTATGATTTAGCCGCTCGTAAACACAAATACAACAGAAGAAATATATGCGAGTCATGAACATTTTTAAAATTGTGATTATCAGTTAAATTGGAATGGAGCTGGTGAAGTGCGTGTGACAGAGAGAAAAGACACCATCGAACCAATGTAGTCTCCCGCTCTCTTGTGCTAGTAGAATACACATACTTTTGACTTATCCACATTTTGAGCTCTCTTCCTTCACGAGCAAAAATATTCTCGGTTCGTCATATGCAGAACTAAATGCATAAATATGGACGACGCTCTTCATTTAACTCCACTCTCAGACCACCACTCGATCTCAAACTCTACACATTCATTACACACTGCACCCAATACAATATCAAAGAAAAAGTAAATGGCATAGCGACAAAGTTGTTCATAATTTAATTTCCCGAACAGCACAAAATTGTTGTCATGTTGCATTTCAATTTTAATTAATGGAACGTGAAAAGCACAGTACTCTTCGTTTGTTTTAGAGATGTGTGTGCGCGCGTGTGTGTGTGTGCGTGTGCTTCGCTCAATACTTTTTGAACGGACCAAATGAGGACAGCGGATGCAGAGGGAAAAAGAGAATGAAATAGAAGAGGCAGAGTGAATGAAGGATGAGAAGAAGAACGATGAATATGTACTCAAAACGATTGCCAACATACTATCGCACGCACCACTGGCATTGGCGTGTTTTTTTTCCAAACTCTTCAACACTTTCATAACAAATTTGCCATTTGAGTTTGATTTTCGTTCATTTTTGTCGTTGATTTTTCATTAGATATTTATGTATTTGAGCATTTTATCGTTGCACATACTCACTTTTGTTGCGAATCAATTTACAAGCACCGACAGTTCTAGTGTGTTTTAATAGAGAATGCCCAGGTACCTATCTCATTTGCACATGTCATAGAAACCGAATCAAACTAAAGAGAAAACTTGTTTAAAATCTTAAAAAAGTATTTTCTTTTTTTTTTCAAACATATGGATTAGATTTAACAATTTAAGTTCCACTGATTGCAATCAAAATGGAAATAGGGATGGCGCACAAAGAACAGACAATTGTCATTTGTCGATCGACTGCACTTATGCAACAATAACATTTGTCATTTATAATTCAATTCAGTTGATCATTTGTTCGACTCGTACGAACTCGCCCGATTTGCTCATCAATATTCATTCACTATTGTGTCTGGAGTAGCAAATTTTGTTCTCTCGTCTATTTCAGTGCGCGCGAAAAGAAATTTAGAAAAAAAAAGCTGAAAAGCTAAGATTTAAATGATACCAATTCAATTTGTATAACTTATTATAAATGCATTTTCATTTAGTTTTTTTTATTTCAAAATTACATTCCAAATGGATTTTCGTAATTTTTCTTTGGTATCGATTTTCAGCCGAGGGGGTAAAGTTGCATCCATTTTCCGTTGCGATTGATAGCTAAATACTTGCATTTTAGCTTTTCTCCTTCTCTCACTTTGTTCCTTTGTTCACTCTTACCACATTTTTTTCCTTTGCTCTTTCACATCGGACGCATTCAAGCTCAAAACATCGAATGACACAAGAGACTGGTATCAACTGGCCCGACACGCTGAGATGTGTGTGTGTGTGTGTGTGTGTGTGTGTGTGTGTGTGTGTGTGTATTGCACTTTTCAAGCTCGATTAATGTTCTTTTCATCTATTTACTATTCCATTATGTTCTTTCAGTGCAGTTCATTTTTGTTGTTGGTTCGTTCGCCATTATACAAGTGCACGTTTTGGCTTTGTCATGTCGTCTAGTGCATGGTAAACTTGTTTAATGGCCAAAAGCAGTACTTTATAGAAAATCCTCGTATTGCTTCCTTTTTTTTGTTGATTTTGCTTTCGAAAAAATGCGGTTTCAATGATTTTAATTGAATTTAACGAAAACTAATCCTTTATGCATTTTATGCTTAACTTTCAAACATTGTTTTAAATATGGTAATTTTGTGCAAGAAATCAGAGAATCAACGTAGCCCAAATGTTTCATGCTGACAGCGATTGTGGCGCCTGTTAAGGAGAACTTTATTTTTGTATATTTTCGTACTCATTGAGCTATGATTAGCATGTTTTAATAACCAAACAAATAATTAAATTGAAATTCTCCTTAAGAGACGCTGCAGCTCACAGCAAATTGTTGTTTATATAGATACATTTGCGCTTTGAGAATCAATCAAATTAAATTCTGTCAATTGCCATGCTTTAGCATGCTATGGCGAAAAGTTCTTTTGAATATAAAAAGTTAAAAAAAAGTGAAATCATTTGATTTTTCAACATAATTTAAAATTATTTAAACACCGCATCGTCACACTTGAAAATAGGGTTTAGTTTCGCACCAAAAATGCGACCGAAAATTGTTGAAGGTCGCATTTCAACAGATTCTTGAAATGAACTCGACCGGCTTTAGATTCTTCGAGTGTACAATTATCTCATCGCCCCATAGTCATGATGAAATGATATTTTAATTTTTTGTATAAACAACTGAACACAATGAATTCATCATTGAAATTTTTGAGTTTTGGTTTTGTTGAAGAAAAGTTTTATGGTTGTTTTTGTTAAACAATGAATGCATTTCCATAAAGGCAAACCGAATTTCCTAGATTGTTGATAGATTTGGAAAGTGAGAGATTTGAAGAATGATAGTGGTTTGTGGGTATGCATGCATATAGATATATGTTGCTTATTAGTCAATTCTTTGCATCTGTTCAACAGCAGGGAAACAATTGTTTCGATCGTTTCTTGTTAATTTTCATTCACATCGTAAATTTCATTTGATTAGTGTGTATATGTGTGTGTGTGAGAGAGGGAGAGGGAGGGTGAGAGAGAGAGAGAGAGAGAAAGATAGAACGAGATAGTATGTAATTATATGGTAACAATGCGCGCCTATTCACCAATCTCTCTATGCAATAGTCGCCTCGTTGCCATTGCTACAGCAGTTCGGAAATTGCGACAATGCATTTACATTTCATCATTCCGGTTTATGCTCTCGAATTCATAGCTATGGATGTTACAAGCCAGTGAATTCCTTGGCAATTATTTGTTGAAAAAGAGAGAGAAAGAGAGAGAGAGAGAGCGACAGAGAGGGGGGAGGGGACGGCGAATGGGAGCCGGGTCCAAAGCTCGGCTATAATCTGATTGCGGCTGCATCTCAAATTTTCATCCATATTCATGAATTGCTACACATATTAAATTGCTTAATGATTTTGATGTCAAGATATCCCCACCGGTTATGATGTTATTATAAGTACTTTTATAAAATCTGTAAACCAAATATTCATTCGCAATATGTAACATAACTTTTCACACATTAATTGTAAGTGCAAAAGCCACAAATGCGAAAATGACACATTCGCTGTGAGAAATAAGTGATAGAACGGAAAATAGCGAAAACTCATAGATTGAGATATTTTTTAATTTGTCATGTTTTAATCAACCAAGTCGAATGGAAAATATTTTGGTGTTTTCTTTCTACTAAGAAAATTCGCATTTAAATCTTCGCCTTATAACAAAATAATTTCCTTTCAAGGAAAATTCTTTCTTTTAATTTGAAATTATCATTTAGGAAATGAATTGATAACATACATTTTATTTGATTTTTTAAACAAAAATTTTTGTTTTTTTTTCACTTTTGCAGGAGAAAAGCCGTACAAATGTTCGTGGGAAGGATGCGAATGGAGATTTGCTCGTAGCGATGAGTTGACTCGTCACTATCGAAAACATACCGGTGCTAAACCATTCAAATGCCGTCATTGTGATCGCTGTTTCTCACGTTCCGATCATTTAGCTTTGCATATGAAACGACATGTCTAAGGATTTACATACAATGCAGTCGTCATACAGACATCGTGCACATCGCATGTGAAATGTAATTTGTAAATCCAAATTGATAAAAGCTGAATGTGAACAAAAAAAAACTAAAAAAAAAAAAATCACAAAAAATCCAAATATGAAAACTGCTAAAAAAACTTATTTGTAGAAATTCCAAGTAGAAAAAGAAAGAAAATGAAAACCAAAATGAAATTGACAAAAAAAAGAACACACACACACATACACACACACACATTAGTAAGATGTAATCGAAATAGCATAAAATGAGAATGAGATAGAGATAGAGATAGAAATACATAAAAACTAAATGTTTAATTTTGCGTTTTTAGTTAGTAGGAATTATCATCTACTAATGTTATGACATTCGCACTAGACAAAGGAAAAGAAAATAAAATGAAATCATTTGCCATTTCAAAGAGAAAAAAACAATTTAGAAATAGAAATTGAAATGACAACAAACAAAAAAAATAGTTAGTTAATAATAACGAATCAAACGAGAGTTGGAGCGTTTGGACAAAATGTACGAAAAGAAAAAAGATGAAGAAATTGATAAAAGAAAGAACAACATTTAAGAGATAAACCAAAATGGTTCACTTAAATGCAGCAGCAGATGCTACAAATAGTTCGACGGCACAGCAAAATGAAGTAGAAAATTGGTCGAATAAATAAAACACATACACACAAACACATACTATTCCTAGTTCTTTGTCTCTCTTCACGTACTATATAGCATAGATTTAAATGATTTTATTTTCACTTCATTTCCCTTTTGCCCCTTTTTTTACATATGTTTATTCTTGTAAGTAAGAGAAAAAAAAAATAGAAAAAAATGGTATAACCAACCAAAAAAAAAAAAACAAAAAAAAAAATATACAAACAAGTATTGAGAAAAGAGAGAAAAAAAATCTCACAGCAAATTTATGAAGAGAAAACCCCTCAAAAAAGGTTCACTAATATTTAAAATATTCTCTTTTTGTTTTATTATTTTGTTCTCCTTTATTTGTCCTTTTTCAAAACTAGTAAACATTTAGACACTTTTTCGGAAAATTGTCCAGTCTTTCTTTTTTTTTAATATGTAATGTCAAACAATAATGTATAGTAAATGTTTTTGTGTGAATGTCAAGTATTACACATTGAATTGATGAAGTGAAGAATGCCAGCAAACGGTTAATTTATTGAAAATGTAAATCTTTTGCAAAAAAAAAAAGTCTTGCAAACTGAAAGAAGTGTGTTTTCCATTACGATATTTATATTTCGGAAACAAACATCTATCGCATACACGATGGAAATACACGCACATGCTCACGAACCGGACACGCGACAACACCTCGTTCTTGCTCAGTTGATAACAGTCAATGCATCAAAATTTGTTAAGCTTAAACACACTAATTCAGCGATAAGTTAATGTAAGCCAAAAGAAGAAAGAGAAGCAAAAAAAAAAGAAAAAAGTATAGACAGAAAATGAAATCGAAAAATGTGCATATATAATTAGAGAAGAAAAAATGTTGAGAGAATTCTCCTCTGCCATGAAATTCAATCCAAATCAAATGCTTCAAAACATTCATACTTGTGCACCAAACATTTGTTGTTTTTGTCTCTAGTTTTTAACTTCTCCTTTCGTTCATCACACATTCACAAACAAAAACAAACAAACAAAAAAATTGGTATTTTTCGTCGAATGTATAAGTTGCTATTAAATTTTTTCCTTTGTGAAATAAGTTTCATTCATTTTAAGTAGTAACATAAGTGAATTAAGTCAAATTTCTATTGTAAACGTAAGATGAAAAACAAAAAAACGTGTAATTCATTATTATCATTACAATTTTAGTTTATGCACAGAAAAAGAAACGTTGTCAATTCGAATCGCGATTGGTGTGGCTAAATGTCTATAAATGGGAATTTGCATTTTTTAACGCCATTCCTTGAATTACAATTCATCTTTTTAATGCCATTTCTCTCAATTCGCAAGCCAATATGGCATGACGAAGAGGCAGAAATAGCAGCGCAAAAAAAGAAGAATTATGCATCGATGTATTATCGCACACGATCCCTAAATGCATTTTTAATTAGTTGAACGGCAAGAAGAACGAACAATATAATATTTTGCCATGTCGTGCTATTTGTTTTTAGTTAATATATGAATCATGTTTCATAAATTCTTTTTTGAAAATTTTTCACACTCACCCAATTAATTTGTGTATTTGCAATTATTTTTATGTCCATTGTCCATATATTGAACTCGCAGTTGTTGAACAATCGACGGCAAATTTGATTAATTTCTTATTTTTTTCCTTTATTTGTTGGACTGTTTCCTTTATTCTCAAAATACACTAAATTCAAATTTTGTTATTTAGATGTAATTAGCAACAATGGTGTAATGCGTTAACGAAATTCAACAAAATTATCTAGCAAATTTTTAATCGTTTCAACAAGAAAATGACTATGCATGAGAAGAGAAGAGACGAAGTAATAACATCGCAATCGACACACAGATAGAAAATTAAGCGAAATTGATTCCATTGAATTATATACACATCACTGCCGAAAAAAAAAAAAAAAAAAAAAAAAATGCAATGAACATTTTACCTTACTTAACTGGTATCGTTCATTCTTCTCCTTTGTGTTTTTTGTTTCACTTATCGTCTCCCAAATCAATTTGAAATATTCGAAATGTGAAAATTGAATCCTTAACTCAATATCATTGGGCTTCAGAGCACCATCAGACAGTCTGGGTGTATATACCATCAATCACAAACAAATTCCATTTTACATTTTGACACATATTTAATTTTTGATTCAAGCCCGAAATGAATCTTGGGAAAAGATTTCCATATTTAGAAGATCGAATTTAAGCAATTGACTCATCTTCAGCTGAGAATAATTCAAATTAATTGAATCGAATGAAATTTCGAACCAAAATGTCTTCTCATATAAAATGTATTTTTCTTGTTTTTTCGAAAAAATATAGCAAAAATGAAAAATAGTTTTTAGGTAAATGTAACGATCATTTCGTTCATAGTTGAATGCGTCACACCACATTAAACAAATTAAATATAATCTAATTTCTAAATTTCATTTCCTTAGTCCATTTTGTATTTTGTAGATTTTCACGTTCTATGATCGGTTAAAAAGCAATTTTCCCCCTTTTTTTCAATTCTTCTACTAGTTTTATAAATTTTTAGATTTAATTATTTTCCATTAAAATTTTTTTTCGTTTCGCATTGCGATGATTACATGTATCACATTATTTTGTGTCCAATGAATCATATGAGTTAAATTCTAGTGGTTTGTTTGTTTGTTTATTTTTTTTTTTCTTATCATTATTTCGGCTTTATTCAATATGTTCCCATGTTGGAATCATATGTCCAATTCATCGGATTTAGTGTAGAGAAGCATAACCGTACACACACATACACACATTATAAGCACAAAAAATGAAAACAAAGCCGAAAAATACAGAGCAAATTTAATCTAGTTTAATTTTTATTAGCATTTATTCTTCTTTTCTTCTTTTCACTTAAATTTAAGAATATTGACGTCTTCGCATTTCTTTTTTCTTTTTGTCATTGTTTTTGAAAATTATTCGAGTGTAATTTTATTGATCAATCAGATATGATGACAAAATTTTAAAGAAATTTTTTTTTCCGCTTTAAGTTTATTTTGTAAACAAAAATAATAAAAAAAAAAACATTTATATGATTTTTATAGTTTATAATTTAGATTTTATGAAATAAAATTTGTATTTTTAAAAATTTGAAACAAACTCACCCGTTTTTCTTTTTTTTGTTTTACATCTTGATTTTTTTTCCTCCCAATTTTTTCGAGTTTTTTCTTCATTTTGTTCAGCAATCAACCTATTGTGGTGATCCCCCCGTCCCACCAATTCGTTTACTCTCCAAATTGAATAACTTTATATTTTATTATCAAAATGTATTTTCATTTAAGCCTTTTACATCAAAGTATTTGTTGATTGGATTTAATTAACATTCGCTGCTTAAATTGGATCTTTTATTTATTTTTTGATTATCAGTTTTTTAAATATGTTTTCTTTTCATTAATTCACTGGATATACTTCATACTAGATGTTGATGTGTAATTAAACAGTTTGCATGTAATTTTTATCGTTTGATTGCGATTGAAATTTCAATCAAAAGATTGATGAGGGTTCAAAACGGTAGACTGTGTTTTTTTTTCGTCTAAAAATAAGTGAAATCTACAAAGGATTGAACAAAAATCGCAGATGATGATAAGGAAGAGAAATGATAAGATATGAGAAAATCAAGTGAAAAATAAGAAAACAATTGGCTGTTAATTCAAAACACTTTTTTAGAATATATTTATATATGTAAATAGTGTTAATTGAGGCGTAATTTTTAAATCAAGTATAAGAGCAGATGAAAAAAAAAACTCAAAATGGGAATAAAAAAAAAAAAAAAAAAAACAAAAACACAAGAGAATATGATTGCGAAAATACATTTTTATAAGTATAGCAAGAAGGAACAAAACAAAAAACACAACTAAGATGAAGTAAACAAAAAACAAACTTTATTTTTCTCAACATTTGATTTAAAATGAAATGACATGTGAGAAACATTAAACATTAACCATGAAAATTATGGATAGAATTACTGCACACTGCGTTGAGAATGACAATGGAGAAATGGAAATTCACAAAATTGTAGAAGAAGAATGATGAGAATGGAGAAGCAATGAAAAAATGCAATCAAAAACAAAATACACAAAAGTAGTATATTTGGTTTTGCTTTTTTTATAGATTTATTTCATTTCATTGCATTGCATCGTATCGTATCGTATCGCATCATCATCAAATCCAGAAAGGTTCTGATTAACTAAACAAAATCGCAACAAGCATATTTTCAATCAAACTCAGCATACAAACATTTGGCAAACATATTTTATGTTAAACAAACGATGATTTCATTTGTTTTCGATTTTCGAAGGTTTTTCTCTGCACACAAAAACATGAACAAAAAAAAAATCTCAATTGTTGTCACATTTCTACGTAGTTTCAAACAGTAAAATGAATTTTTGATATTCTTGCAAAGACAAAAGTAAATTCAATGAATGTTTGTATCATTTTTGGGACTGAAATGACAAGACACAAAATAGAATAGTCGCGCTGAATAGCAGTTCGACCCTTTTCCCAAAAATAAAACAACTTTTAAAATCGAAATAGTAAGAATAATAATGAAAAAAAAAAGTAGAGAAGATGATGAAGAAGAATAAAAAACAAATGAAAACAAAACCGAAACTGGAAAGCAACGACTACCATTAATAAAAATGAAAACTGAAAAAGGAAAACATAAAATCGTTGTCGTTTGTGTGATGCAATTCTGTGATCCGCATATATTTTTGATGGCATTCACATGACACGGCAAAGCATGTCCGCAAGGCTTTCTATGGACAAGCACATTTCCATACTGAACACAGATACAACCCATACAATCTGTCCGGCATAACCCCAAGTATTTTTTATCTTCCAAAACTCTCTCACACACACACATCTCACAAAAACACTGAACACTCAAACAAATTGATGGCCGATCAATCAAATCGCTTTGTTCATCGAAAATCTAGCTGAGATGCTTTCCGATTTCATCATTTGCCAAATTTATGTATAAACAAGAAAAAAAAACGATGAAAATTATTTCGGAAAAAGATGAAAAATATCTTAATAATTAAATAAAAAAAAAGAAAATTAAGAAGAAAAACTAACTTATGTAATAAACGAATTCTTTATGCAAAGATAAAAGTGAAAACAGCTAGAAGCTGACCCAAAAAAAGAAAAAAAAAAAGAAATGAATAACAAATAAACGTAGTTGATTAAAAGAAAATAAATACGGGAGCGAAGCAATTTATACACGCATTTAAATAATTATTTATTCTCTTCACTGGATACGAATGTGCAACATGTAACACATTCTTTTCGTGTATGTGAAGGAAGTAGTAAATAAATTACACTTAAACAGCCCGCAACATGAAACAAATTTCTCCTAAATTGTATTACATTCCACCATCTTGAAAATGCCATGAAATCGAAACAAAACCGCTATAATTATTAGTTTTCTGTTGACCTTAGCACCAAGCTTACTCATGAATTTGAGAAGATATTTTTCACAATTTGTATTTTCATTGCCCCATAGATATTCAATGATGGATAATGATTCAATGTTTATTGATATCAGGAAGTTGTTCATTCGAAATGTCTTTTTGTGATGAGAGCGAGAATATTTCTTATGCTGTGTGTATTATTATTGATGAGTGTAAAAGTGAGGAAATGTTAAGTTTTGCCATTATTTCTGTGTACACAGTGTACAACGATGCAACTCTCCCCATTTTGCATGATGTTTTATGCATTTTGGTGCTTGAATTTAGCACTTAAATGCACCGCTGACCGCGAAGAATCCTCAACTATTCGCAATTTAGCTATATATTGCGACAGATTCATTTATTTTTTGTTTCAACTAAGAATAACATCTTTGCGATTTTAACATGAACACAATCACTCAATTCTCAAAACATTTCATTTATCACATCAAGTTTATTTTTCTTATTTCAAAAACAACTAAATTATTATAAAAAAAACGTAAAAAAAGAGAATAAAAAATGAAAAATAACGAACGAACAACGATGACTATAATACGATCTATGGAGATGTACTCAAAAAATGTGTCAAATTCCTTTTTTACCATTTAAAATGAAAATAATAAAAAAAAAAACTTTAACGAAAATAAGAAAAAGAAAATCTATTGAAAAGACTGTACGAAAGTGTTCTGCACAAGATATTCACCACACATTTTAACACATTCAAAAAATAAAATATTTCATTGAAATTATCTCACATTAAATATACATACACAGAGAGTGCAGCAGCAGCAGCAACAGCAACAGCAACAGCAACAGCAACAGCAACAGCAACAGCAATAAAACCACATTTTTCGTGTATTTTGAATAAGAATTGAGAAGATATTTTACAATCAATTCCTATCGATTTGATAATCAAAATGATTTTCATTCCCCGTTCATTATGTTTTCCACAAACTTCATTTGTATTCCCGAAATATATATAAATAAAATATATATAGTTTTCATCGTTTCGCTCACATAACCACATAAATACCATCGTTTCAAATTCTTACAACAATTCATATACAACAAATAAAAATCTCTTTACATTTTTTTTAAAAGGAGAAAAAAAAAACTAAAAGAGAACCAACGTGAATAAATCAAATTAATGTGATACTCCATTTGGCATGTGGTTAAATGAAAAATGCAAATTAAAGAAAAACAATGATAAAAAAAAAATGTGAATTATAATTTTGTAGATCGTCGTGTATTAGCTGAATACGAAATTAAGTCAACTATTCAAGCCATACACAAACATACACAAACAGAGATAAAATCATAAAAATATTAACACACGAAAGTTGTAACAATAAAAAAAAAGAAAAAATCTGTATTCAATAAGATAGTGAATTTAAAAAAAAAGGTAACTACAAATTGTGATAAGCATTCATTTTTTTCTCGATCATTTGTGAATTTACGAATAGCATGAAGCATTTCATTCACGCATACAAACTCACACACATGAGAACAAAGCACATCTATTGGACAAGCCAAAAGACCAATTCCATTTTTGTATTGAAAACGGGATTGATAAAGAACCGATGAAGTGTTGGATCAAAGAACTAAATTTTGCTTAAGTTTCTTAACATTCGACAAAAATTCCCTGAATCGGAATGTACGTTTTTTCATCGCTAATTTCATAGTTTATTCATACCGAATTCATGATGATTGCGCTGAGAATGTTAAGAAATATATGTTAAAATGTGGGGCTCTTTGTGAATAATGATTTTACGCAACATGATAAAATTATTGGCAGAGAATGTGTCTAAGTGTAGATAAATGCTAATCAAATGAATTTAAGCGAAAAAAAAAAACATAAAATAAAACAGAAGTAAAGAGAGGAAAATCCACTCCAAGCACAATAAAACAATTACAAGATTCAACGTGTTGAAAGAAGAAAAAAACACCTTGATATAAACTAGATATATATTTGAAATGCGATAAAATCTAGAGATTGTTCAAAATGAGGTTGCAATGGGGAATTGATTTAAAAGATTGTGAAAGAGAAAGTGTCATTTTATGTGGAATGAAGAAATAATGGAGGAAAAAAATGGCAAAGTCGAGAAAAAAATTAAGTATTAAAATGAAATCTAAAAAAGGAAAATTAAGAAAAAATAATGTACTTTACATTGTGTAGATTTTTTTTCATATAGACCATAAGGGGGATAAAGATTTGATGTATTTCGCTATAGATAAATGATTTATAAATGGAGAAAAAAAATAAGCAAATGACATACGCAGCAGATTACACACACTCACAAAATACATTTAAATGAAAAATAAAGAAAAGTGGAAAAAGAAAAATCTAGTGATAATTGAGACATTAGTTAGTAGTAATATGAAGCGCCGCACAATGCGATATATAAACAGTACATTCACACACACACGCACACAAATAATGTGAAATCGCAACGATGATTTGAGACGGAGTGTGAGTGCAAGTGTGGCGGGGTTAATTTAGCGCCTATCGCAATGATCACACACACATAATCAATTTTGATATATGTATATCGACGGCCGATTTATTCGAACAGAATTCATTTTCGTTATTTCATTTTTTCTCTAGTCATAATTGTTTAGTATTTAAAATGAAAGTAACAAAAACCAGACAAGAACAAACACAGATAAACACCCATGAAACGCATTTCAAATCTCTTACGATTCAAATGCAATATAAATAATGGCATTAAAAATAAACACAAAATGACAAAAATTGAAATACCTATGCAAACGCAAATTTGTTTGCATTGAATAAGTAAATAAATAACAAACAAAAACTAACGAAGAGAAGAGAAAAAAAGTAAGCAATCCTCCCCAAATGAAACATGAAAATAAGCGCATAATACAGCTCTTTTTTACGTTTATTTTTTACCAGTCATTTGATGAACAAAAAAAAAAAAAAAAAATAGAACAACAAGAACAAGCATACTTGATGAACTAGCGATAAGTTTGAATGTAGAAAAAATAGGCATCGGGCGAAACAAACAAAAAAAAAAAATATTGGGGAGAAAAAAAAAAACTTAATATTTTAGATTTATACATACACAGAATTATAATAAATACGTACACAATCTAACTAAACACTGAAATGATGAAATTAACAAAACGAAACCAAATAATAATGAATAAAAAAAAGATGAATTTAATAGAAAAAAAATCGATGTTACAACGGTCAACTATTTGTAAAGATTAGTACACTCCGAATTAAACAAAAATAAAAACACATGGACATTGCCCGATGTGGTTTGCATTCACATAACAAAAGGATATTATTCGCTCAATTCGATGGCCGAATTTAAAGTGTTTAAATTTTCAACCGCCATTCGTCAAATCAATCATAGATTTGTTGCAACAATTTCATTTAACATCTGATTCGGGGGTTTAGTACATTTATTGAAAATAATCGAAAAAAACTGTTTTTATCATCAATTGAACTCAAAATAAAAGCTAGGATGCAAAAAAAAATCACTTGAAAATGTTCATTCAATTTCCTGTGATAGACAGTATCAACAGTTTACGTGTAAACAAAAATGGCACTTTAATCGAAACCGGCTACTTAAAGTTCGAGCTCATTGAATTGAAAATTGACAAATAATGCAGTAAAGAAGCAAAAAACCTCCAAAAGCATGTCCAAACCGAGCAAACCATGGCACAAGCACATAGTAAATGACATTTACACATTTAAATAATTCCAAGAGCATTTAATTAAATATAGAATTTTATATGAAGCATTTACGAAAAACAAACACTTTGAGCAATGTGACAAAGTTTCATCGATTTATAAAGAAAATTGCAACAAATAAAACAAAACGAAATGAAGAAAAAAAACGACTACAAAAAATATTAAATGGTGTATAGACATTTCACACAGAACAAAAATCACAAATAAGTTATTGAAATAACAACAATTTAATAAACATTTTAAACGTATAAACGTGACACAGCAAAACCCAAATTACTCCATCTTTCATAGAAATGTCGAAGAATTTACACAAAAAGAAAAAAAAAAAAAAAAAAAAATAAAATAAAACTTTTTTTCCAAACTCATACCATTCAAATAACACTTCGCCAACGTATTAAAAATATGTTACCAACAACAACAACAACAAAAAACATTTCAATTTGGACATTTTGTGTTAATTTTTTTAAGAAAAACGAAATTACGGATATTTACTTTTCTATTGATGTCGATACATTTTGTGAAATGTTTTGTATTCATTTGATAATTTCGATAAAGTTTTTGTTCCGAATAAATAAAGAAATAAATGAAAAAAAAAAAAAATACACACAAATATAGAAAACAAAAGACAAAAATCAAAATGAACAATACAAAATGAATATAGAAATCATAACAGAAATTGATATAATTTTGATGAAGCGTCAAAACACGCGGACACACACCAAATGCTCATAGCTTGAGAGATTTTGTGAAGAGCAAAAAACAAAACGAAAAGAAAAAACATTTTGGAAGGAAAAAAATCCCAGGAAGGAGCTTGGCTTTTGTCGTGCATTTTATTGCATCTATTCATTTGCTTATTGTTTGTTCGTTTTAGTTTTGATTTACTTTCTTTTACATGATAAGAATCTTTAGATTTAAGTGAAAAAAAACAAGATAATTGACAAAAGTGATCCATGCATTGATTTTTTCAAATGCGCCGAACTGATTTTTCTTTCCTTTCTTTTTCTCTTTTTCTCTTTATCTCAATACTGCATTTCATAAGCACATGAACAAATATACATCCTCAAATTTGTCAATTTTTTCGAAAAAAAAAAAAAAAAAATCATTTCATTGTCTTAAATTTTGTGTACAAATCTCTCTCAAAAAAAAACATAATTATCTTTGAAAATGAAAAAAAAAAATTGTATTGTATCCATTTAATGTAATCGACGATAAATAAATGTTCGATTTAAAAGAAAAAAAAGTGGGAAAAACACATACACACAACCATTCGCTACAACAAATAAAAAAAAAGAAAACAATGGGTGCGAATGAAATAAAAAATCACATTTGGATCATATGGATGTATAAAATAGGTATTTTAGTGTACTAAAAGAAACACTTTTATGAAGAAAAAGTAAAACAAAAAAATTGAGTTGAAAACAAAAACAAAAAAAAAAAAAAAAAAAAAATGCACACCATCAATCATTCATCCAGCTTAAAATTATTTCATTTCTTCCTTTTATTATGGCTAAATAATTTTAAACTTGTACCATTTTTATATAAACACACACACACACACAAATACATTGTTTATCTCTTTTTAATGACTCGATTTATATGTATGCAAGTCAAAATGGCGCTAATCGCTATCAGTTTTTATAAGCCGCGCGCCCCAAAAATCTTTTCAAATCTTAAATGAAATCGCTAATTTTCATCCTTTTTTGGCAAAAATTCACAAACAAATGTAACTTTATAATTATACTTGAGTTTGTACAATGCATTCGAACGTGAATTAGTTGTTTTTTTTTTATTTTTTTTTTACATTTAGAAACATTTGTCGCAACATTCAATCAAAGCATAACTAGAAGGACAAGAAATCATCACATTTTCGTTCATTTAAATTGTTTTCACAATTATTGAAATGTGAAAAAAAAAAATGATTTCAAGTAAAAAAAGAAAATGAAATAAAACAAAAACTATATAAAATCAGACGGGAAAAGAATTGATTGATACAAATTGCAAAACCATTAAATTTAATTGAAATGGTAAAAAAAACGATTAGTTACGATTTATATTTATATTACATTATTAAACAAAAAGAAAATAAAACAAAAAAAACAAAAAGTAAATATGGCGGCGAGGTGTTTCTCGTAAAATAAGCTTACATTCTGCTATGTGCAAAAATTAAACGTACGTTCCTGTTAAAAAATAAATAAATAAAAATACACAAAAAAAAAAAAAATATCAATGGACTTTTCATTTTTATTTTTTGGGCAAAAATATTCTCAACTTGTTTTCAGCTCATTGAATTGAAGCTATTTAGCACTAGTATCTGTGTCAATAGCAAACTTACACAATGCAACACGAATTTTGTTCAAACCTTTTAGTGGTCATTTTCTGTTAGAGGGATGTCTCTCCATTATTAAAAAATCTAATTTCAGGAAATTATCATAGATCGTTCCAGAATTACAGTCCAAAATGTGAAAAAATTCATTTTTTTGGATTTTACTCTATTTGTGAAGCCATACATCAACAACTGCTACGAGCTCCCAAAATCATTCAATCGACAATTTTTTTCCTGATTTTTGTACATTCATCAGGTCATATGAACAGTTCAGTGTGAAACTGTTATGTAGAAAAGTTCCGTGCAAAAATGTTTTTATTCAGTGTATTCAACATACAAAAAACAACGAAAAATACATTCAATAATAATATTTTTGTCAATTTGGTATGAAAAACATGCATTGTATCTATAATTTTGGCCTGTAGTGTAACATTTTCTTTCTGAATTGTTCATATTTTAACCATCAGTTAAGATATTTTCAATTTTAGACAGGCGTTTTTTTGGTATTGCAAATACCAATATTTCAAGGATATCAACCAATGGGCATTAAATCGATGAGAAATAGCTTGAAAACGTAACAATTTCAGAACAGAAAATGGGCTAGAAATATATAAATCCTACAGATATCACTATGAAACTATGAAAAGATTATTTTCTCACCAAAACACGAAATCATGATTTGACATGCATGTCAAATTTGGTGTCATTCTAAGAAAAATAAAGGGAATCTCCCAAACAAACTTTTGTTTCTGAAAGTTTCTGAAAGTTTTGATTTCAATCAATAATAATTCAAATTTCCTGGGAAAAAAACCTTCAAAAAAAAGGCACAAAGATCATGACTGGTTGTTCATATCGTGGCTAGATACAGATGTGCGTGGCACTAAAATATTAATAACAATACCTATAAAATATTTGTATTGAAAAATATTTTTAATAAGAGGGACAACAACAACAACAACAAACAACAACAATCATTTAAAGACCATTAATGCCTTTCAGCGTCTGGTCTGTTTTTTAATGGTCGGCCAACAACAATTCTCCTCCAACATACCCTATCGAGAGCCAGGTCTTCAGTTTCCCTATTCCAGTTCCTCTTTCATTCAAATCATTTTTTACCGAACCCAAATATCGTCTTCGCGGTCTACCTCTACCTCTCGGTGCATTCACTTCAGCATTCAAAATTAACTTTGGCAAACGATACTCATTCATACGCTGTACATGACCAAACCATCTCAATAATATATTCTAATAATATTTTAATTTCTATTATTAAAATGTTAATAACATTTTTTGTTATTAAATATCTAATAGTATTATTATTACATTTTTAATAATAGTGGATGTTATTAAAAAGACCAAAAATTGTTATTAATTAATAATAGAAATGTTATTAATTTTTAATAACGAATATATGTTATTAACTAAAATATTATGTTATTAATTCAATAAGAACTTCCTGTTATTAAAAATTTTTAAAAATTTTTTAAATTTTTTTTAATAAGAAGTCCCTCTTATTAAAAACATTTTGTTATTAGATATTTTAGCGGCTAAAATATTAATAACAGTACATCTGTAGGCTAGTCAGAGCCTTTTTTTCTGGGTGGCAAAGTAGTGCAATGCCCAGGGCGCGAGAGCGCCGAAGGCGCACGAGCGACCCGGAACAAAAAAAAAATTCTCCATAAAAATATTCGAAAATACTTTTTTTTAAAATTTCAAACTGCGCGCCACTAGTTTTAAATGCACGTATTTATTTTGGTGCGAAACAGAAAAGTATAGGTGAACTCGAAAAATAAAACAAATATACGAATTTTGAATATAGAAACCAATACACACAAATTTTTTTTTATTCTATTCTCTTCTGCTCCACGTTCGTATTTATTTCGATTATTCTCGTGACTGCCTGTTTTGTGAACAATACGCTTGTAGTATACATCGAGCATTATTTCTTTCTTATTCTTTCGCTACATCATTGTTTACATTCAGTCACGGCTAAGTTGATTGTGCATCACAGAAAGCGTTATTTTTTCATTGCAAAACAAAAATTTCATTGATCAGTTTAATTCTTAATTATCATTTAAATTCATTTTAATTGATTAAAATGGAAGCTATAAAAAGAAAATCATGTAGTGATGATATTAATTCGAAAAAAAAAGAAAAAATCAGGTCATGAGTTTAAAAAAATAAGAGAACAGAAACAAGCCGTTGTAATTCAAAATACACAAAATATAACCAAATTTTTTTCTCAAAATTCTGCTGATTTGAATGATTGTTGTGAAAGTGAAAAGGTGTCGATTTCTGATGAATGTAATAATGAAAATAATAAAAGTAATGAATGTGATGTTGTTTTTGATGAATGTGATACGAATAATTGTTGTGTATCAATGTCAAATGAATCAAGTGTGGGTTGTATATAGAGAGTTCTAATTCAAAATGTTCTGATGTTCCATCCACTAGTACTAATGATGAAGTACTAGGTGAATTATTCAAAAATTTTCTTTTTTAATTGCAAAAGGCATTTTATTTTTGTAGATCAATTTTGTTTTCTTAGTTTAAATTTGTTTTTGTGGTTTATGTTTCTGATTTGGTTTTGGGACTCAACTTTGTTGTCATTGAAATAAATTGGTTGTTTCAATTCAATTTTTTTTGTTATGGTTTACAGATTTAAGTGACATTGTAAAATTTCCTCAAATTATATCTCAAGAATTGCGCACACGCATCATTCAATTCGGACCGAAACAAATTGTTATTCAATTTCCATCAACTAACGGACGTAAATTCAATGAATCTTATTACATAAGAAAAATGAATAATGGTGAAAAAACAAAACGCGAATGGATTGTTTATTCTATGCAGTTTGATGCTGTTTTTTGCTTTTGTTGTCGTCTAATGGAATTAAATCCACCAAATACTGGTATCAGTTCTACAAAAGGAACAAATGATTGGCAGCACTTGGGAGACAAAGTAAAAAAACACGAAACGTCAATTTCACATTTACAAAATTATTCTTCATGGAAACTCGCTGAGAAACAAATTTCAAAAGATAAAACAATCAATTGCCACTTACTCAAACAATTTCAACATGAAAAACAAAAATTAAGACAAGTTTTCAAACATCTAATTTCATTCATTCTATATTTGGCAAAGCAAAATATTGCTTTTACTGGTTCTTCCTCGAACTTTCATGACCCTGATGGACATAATGGAAATTTCATACAGCTTGTTCATATGGTGGCAAGATTTGATAATGTTCTAAGAGATCATGTTGAAAAAAATAAAAATTCTGACTACTTGTCGCCTATGATTCAAAATGAAATTATTGGTATTATTGGATCAAGCGTTCGAAAAGAAATATTGAATTTGGTGGGCCGTGCCAAATATTTTGCTCTTATTTTAGATGGAACTTCGGACGTTTCTCGTCAAGAACAGGTTTCTTTTAATTTACGTTATGTTCATTTCAATGAGACAATTAGAAAATATGAAATACGAGAAAGTTTTATCAAATTTATCAATATTCCTTCAAAGACTGGTCAGGCAATAGCTGATAGTGCAATTTCTGAATGTGTATCGCTTGGTTTGGATTTAAATGATATGAGAGGTCAATCTTATGACAATGGGGCTAATATGAAGGGAAAAAACATTGGCGTTCAAACTAGAATTTTACAAAAATATCCAAGAGCATTTTTCCTCCCCTGCAATAATCATTCGTTAAACTTGCTGGTGAATGATGCAGCTGATTGTTCAAAAGTCACATCGAATTTCTTCTCCTTTGTTCAAAATATTTTTGTATTTTTATCGGGATCAACCCTGCGATGGGATATATTGAAGAAAAATTTATCGCAATCAATGTTTACTCCAAAATCCATTTGCCCAACTCGTTGGTCCAGCCGAATAGAAGCAATGAAATCGCTACGACATGGTAATATAATCACTACTCTTCGAGAAATTCAAAACACTACTTCATTTAAAGACACAATTCGAATTAAAGCTGAATCAATTGCTGATAAAATGGACTATAATTTTTTTTGCTGTGTTTGTGTATGGTATGATGTATTGAATCAAATAAATATGGCTTCTAAATCACTTCAATCAATTCAATCGAATGTTCAAGCTGCTTTAAACTCTCTCGAAGGTGTTAAGAAATTTTTAGATGAGTATAATGAATATGGTTATGAGAAAGTTCTTAATGAAGCAAAAGATATTTGCGAGCTCTGTGGCTATGATATTGAACTTAAATTTGTATACAATAGAACGCGTTCTGAAATGAGAGATTCAATTATATTTGAGAAAGAATTCCGTACAGATGTTTTCGATCGTATCATTGAAGTTGCTTTAAATTCTGTTGTTGAGCGTTTTGAAGCATTGCAAAAACATAATGACCTTTTCTCATTTTTATATGATTTTGAACATTTTGAAGAAAACCGAAAAAATGGAAACTTATTGAAATCATGTAAAAATCTCCAATCAGTTCTTTTATTTAATAATGTTGCCAAACTATGTGATAGCTTTACGTATATTGTTAACATGTCCTATTTCAATTGCGACCGCTGAGCGTTCCTTTTCTAGACTTCAGTTGATAAAAAATGTCTTGAGAAATTCTATGGGGCAAGATAGATTGAATGACTTATCCATCATTTCAATTGAGCATGTAACTCCATCATCCATAGACTACGACGTGGTAATAAATAATTTTGCCGATATGAAGGCCAGAAAACAAATATTTCAGTAGTTGAATTCATTTAATTCAATAAATTTTTTAAAATTATTTTTGAGTTGGTGTTTTATTTACATTTTTTCGCATTTTTAGTTGGAAAAGGCGCATTTGAAAAATTTGCCCAGGGCGCCAGAGTGGCTCAAAAAGGCTCTGAGGCTAGTATAGCTTCACAAATGAAGCAAAGTCCAGAAAAATGGTTTTTTTCACATTTTGGGCTGTGATTCAGGAACGGTGTATGCGATACCTTTTTTGTTTGAATGTAAACAGTGATCGATGTGAAAATTGATTGCTTGATATGATTAAATTCTAATATTTTGTCAAAGTCAAAGTTACCTGTAATTCAGATTGGTACTCTTCGAGATTTTATACTTGTACATTTTGCGGCTAACTCTTTAATATTTATAGACTGCGTCTATTAAAATTTCTTGAAATTAGCTTTTTTGACAATGGCAGACATCCCACTAACAAAAAATAACCACAAGAGAGTTTGAGTATAGAAAAAAAACGTTTTTGTTGCATTGTGTTATTGCTTATTCAATGTTGACTAGAGGTTGAGAGGTTGCATCCTTTGCTTGTACCGGACACTTTCTTTGCACTTGCAAGTTGATGCATAAAGATATTTGTGTGTTGACTGCATTTTCATTGCCGTCTTTTTTCATCGCGTTCTTTGTGAACGTGACATCTTTATCTAATTCACCTGAGAATGGAAAAAATATTGTCACAAACGTAAGAAAATTCTATTTTATATCGAGAATTTCATTATTTTTTTCAGCCATTACACTTCACTCTTCAAGCTCCATTTTTCACTTATCGATAAATATAGTTCCATGTTCCATTTCATTTATATTCTTTTCTTCATCTTCTCCTTCTTTTGAAAGTGCGAAAAAAAAAGAAACTTCCGTCCAATTCAACGCACACCAAAAACTGGCAATTTGAACAGTCTATGCAAAAAGTTTTCGATTTAAAATGTAATCAACACTTCGGTTTACCAAGTGAAAAAAAAATGGTTTTCGAAACGAAAACTTTGTCAAGAATGTGGTTGCTGTCAAAGATAAATACAATGCGAAAATGTAATGTGCTCAAGAAGCAATAAAGAAAATTCCATGAATGTCAGTCGGTTAAAAGTGATGCAGGGGCGTTTGATCTTAAGATGCTTTAACATTGAGCATATTTGCAACCATACAACAATGGATAAAATTGAAATATATGTCGATTATATTATATATAAACAAAACCGACCATTCGTCTTAAGAACAAAGGGCGAATACCGTCTTGATTTTGATGTTGAAATCCAAAAAAAAAAAAATGTGCATTTTATTAAAGACTTTCCATTGAACAGTTGATAAAACGACAATTACTACAACATTATTCTGCATTTAATTCAATCCCTTAATCCAGAATGGAATTCCTTACTACAAATGAACAAATTGCATGAGAATATTTTCGAATCAAATTGATTTGATTGAATAGGACGTCAATAAAAGTGTCTGCATGCTTGATAATATAGCCATTTATACTGCAAAAGAAAAAAAAAACGAAATCATAATTGACAAATAACTTTGAGTTCATATTTTTTGAAGATGAAAACTTTTGCATAAAAGTCATAATCTTAGTTTTGATCATAATTTCAGATTCCATTTAGCAACTTTGTGTTCACTTCGAATGTGAAATGAATAAAGCTCTGTATGTGGTACCGCAAAGTATCATGTGCGATGATGCAATTCACTGTTACTCTGTTTATATAATTTTATTCGTTGCTTTCGCATTCGCATTCGCATTCGAATTCGTATTCGTTTGTGTATCATCATAATCATCATATAACACATTTGATATTTTTGTATATATGTTCTTTGTTGCTGCTGCTTTTTCTAATGCTCTGTTGTGGTTTTAGGTTTTTCTATCAAAATTGGCGAGTTAAGACACGCACGTGTTAGATAAAATATGACGATATGATGTGTGATAACTAGAAAAGTTGCGATACTTGACATTTCATTTTACTAAGTATTTTCAGTCTCATGGTGTTTTTTTTTTTTTTTTTTTTCATTCGTTCGTTCCTTTACATTTTCTATTCTTATTTTTTTTCTGTCGTTGTTTTTACTTAAATTATCTTGTCTAATACAATATGCTGAAGTAATATAAAGTGAAAATGCAAACACAAAATGTAGAAAAATAGCTGAATCGAAACTAAATGAATGCAATGCAAGAAAAATGGAAGCAAAGGAAAACACAAATAAAGAGGAATAAAGAGAAAAAGAGAGAGAGAGAGAGAGAGAGAGAGAGAGAGAGAGAAAGAGAGAAAGAAGGAACAAAACAGACAGAGGAGTGAGAAGGACAGAGACCGAGAAAGAGAGTAGAAAATAGAACGAAAATAAAAGGAAAATTCGCACAAACCAAAAAGAATGGTTGCGTTAAACAACAATAAGACTAATAATAATATCACAATGGTGAAATAAAAGCGTGTGTGCTCTCGCAGCCCTAAGCACATTACATGCATCGTATCGTAAAAATGTCAAAAACCTTTTAGCCATTTTTGAGCTTAGTCGCAGCTAAACATGAAACGTTCACCAATGGCAATACTAGCAATACCAGCAAAAGCAGCAGTTCACATACGCGCCGAAATAGCAGTATCCACATTATTTGCCATAATCATATTTGGTGTTTTCATGTTCAATGTTCGCTCAATATGTATGCCATTTTGGTTTCATCGCATTCAATCGTATGCACAATACAAATACCAATCCACACAAGCACACCAACACACAGTGGCGGCGCAATTTGATGGCTTCAACAAAACTGAAAAAATATGCAATACTATAAACTTTTGGTATCGATGTGTGACGCTCACTGCCGTAAAGGAATGAACCAAAAACTATTATTCAAACGAAAAAGAATGAGAAAAAAAGAAGAGAAAAAAAACTGCTAAAGCAATTCGAAATATCCAACGAAGAAAAACAATAATAAAAGAGTAACGAGAAAAGAAAGTGGAAAACGAAGAAGAAGAAGAAGAAGAAGAAGAAGAAGAAGAAAATCAAATGCATATCCATGTCCCGCAAAAGACAGAGAAAAGATAGAAGAAGATTGTGAAGAGAATAAATCGAGAAGGGTGTTGCGACTGAATGGGTGAATAAAAAAATATGCGTAAAAACGAACAACTTTTACATACACAACCATTCAACTTATGGAAAACTTTGGCTCTCGCCTTGATTTCGATGGCAAAAGTGAATGCATCATGAAATGAACGAAAAACTTTTTTACACAAACACAGCCGTTCAACAACAACATTCGTACATTTACGGCCGTTGTGTTTTCTCTTTTCTTTCACTTTCTTCTTCTTCTTCTTCTTTCTCTTTTTCTTGTGATTATTACGATCGTTTGTAGATTTTCCGCTCATTTAATGTTCGAGTAGACCTATGATAAAAATCCCAAAACTAGATTCTGAGCGGTAAGCCACTTGAGATGTTACGCCGATATACTATAGTTTGATTCATAACCATATTTTCAATTGAATAAAAATTGCCATACAAATCAAATGTTTATGAGACTTCAAGAATCGGTTCTCTCTATCGAAATTCAGTTGAAAATCAAACAAAAGAGAAAAATCCCAAACACCAATAACCACATCAGAAATCATGCGGTGCAATGCGACAACATTCTTTGAAACGCCATTACAACTGAAGCAACAAATGAAACTCGAATGGCTCAAACAATAAAGGAGCGCCAAATAAATGAACATACAAAAAGAAGAACAAGAAGTAGAAGAAGGAGAAGGAGCAGAAGGAAAAGAAATATTATTGTAATTGTATATTTGTTTGGCTCTCTGTGGGTTGCATGCGTGCTCTTGTCGCCAGTTACAATCGTCCCGTATATTGGCCGCGACATCACTTTTTATTCGTGACCCCCGCACAACAGACACTCACACTCATATTTATCGTTACCCTCTCCCAGCAATGACATTGCACGCATAATGCAGAAAACATTTGGAATATTTAAAACAAAATTAAAACGAAACGAAAAAAACAAAGAAAAAAAAACACGAGCCAAGAAGCAAACGAAGCACACACTTCAAGTGAATGATATTGAACAACAAAAAGCTCTCGTTGTCGTTGTCGTTGTAGTCAACATACAAAATGAGCAGCATGAGAGAGGTTGGAGAGATTTCGTACACCACAAAACTACAACATCATGCGACCAACAACAAACTAATGGCAAATCGTTCATTTAGAATTTAATTAAAATATTTTGTTCTGGCGTCTGTTGGCGTCACATATGCGCGAACACAAATGTCAGATGCCAAATGAATGTTTTGTTTGTTGTGCTATTGCTATTCGCTGTGTCGGTGTTGTTTTGTTGTAATTGCCTTTTTTTTGTTTCATAACCCGCTTGTTGAGGGGATATATTTGCGCTTATTGCAATTGAGGCGGTTTCTTGCTCCCTTTGGCTTTAAATGCATCGACGATTGATTGCATGGAATTTCAACGAACTTTTTTTTTAATTTTTTTTTTTTTTTTTTTTTTTTTTTCCATTCATACTTCAGTTGGATGTAACATCATTAAGAGAAGAGAAAAGATTACAATGCAAAAATTCGAAAGTCATGGCAATGGCAAGGAAAATAGCTTTGTTGTAAAACAATTATCTGAATTGTGTAGGCGCGAATTCAATTGAATATTTTCAACAAATCATATATCATGCTTACTCAAATCAATTCAAGGTAAAATAGCATTTCTTATGGTGAAGCAAACAATTAAAATTAATCCAAAATTTCAAAAATCTCAAGTTTTTTTTTCACGGAATGGAAATGGAGCTTCTTCCACGAAATATGTTATTGCAGTTGAAAAAGATAAGATGATGACAGAATTTACGGTAATTATCACTTTGGTAAATTTTAATTTTTGATTGGTTTTGGGGTTTTTAATAACAAAAAGAATCTTTGTAAACTTTCTTTTCTAAGCGCATTTTTCTATACCAAGTGTTTTCAAGCGTCGAATCTTTGACAAAAAATAATTTGCTAAGAATGCAGAATGAAAATTGACGCATTAAATGAACATTTATAATACGTTATTGATATAATAACACAAATAGTTTTTTTTTCCAAATTCGATATGATTTCTGCCATTTTAGGTTCGATACCGCCCGAGAAAAATAAAACATTTTCCTAGCAAAGGCCATATTGAATTTATTACATTTTCCAAATAGCCTGAAGGAAATTTTCATTAAACAAAACAATGACCAATGGGAACAAATCGTGAAAAAATCTAACAAAAATTGTTCCAAATCATTATCGATATAATTTGAGATGTTTTTAATTTTTGTTCCAAATATTTTTTTTTCGTACTTACTGAAGGACCAATGATGGCAATACTTTGAGTCGTTTAGTATTTATCGTAAGTAGTGAGTCATATGAGAAAATGGTGTTTTTATCTGAAGTTAATTACTGAACGTGAGTGCAGAGAGTAGACGCGTCAATTTGGAATGTAATTATCGAAACGGATCGAGAGAGGAAAAAAAACACTAGAGTTCTGAAGCTCTGATAATGAAGAAATGGAAATTTGATTGACATCGATGCCGGAAAGAGGTTCATTTATGTGGTGAACGTTTTACAATGATTCTTGTAATCTCATATGTTGAAGGTGCAGAGAGCATGGAAACGATATTCATTGAGGAAATGTCTTGAATATATGCGTTATGATAACTAATCATATGCTGGTCGATTACACATTTTCCCATCAAACTGACTTTAAACACTGTGCAGAATGCGTTCTAACTTTTTATCATCGGCATTATTGTGGAAATTGAACTATCTGTACGATATATTCGTCGATATGAATTTTCGTTTGGCTTCTCTCACTAATATTGACTTCTTATCAATAACATGAATTTTACGTTGTTGTTGATGATGTTTGAAATTTAATTTACTTTCCCATTTTGCTGATGCTCATAACAAGTTCACTTTATCATTTTTATTTCAGTTCAGTTGCATATTTAATAATCTATAAATGTCTCAACATCGATGAATTTCATGCGCTTGAGGATTCATTTCAATTCATACAGCTTTAGTGTTTTTCTTCATAATCACTGTTGTATTTGCACTTCGTTTTTTTGTTGTTGTTTGTTTTGGGTAGGTTTTTCAATGTTATTCTCATATAGTATGAGTTAAGTTGCTTCTACTCTATTTTCTTTCGATTTTCTTTTATTTTTATTGCATGCATCGTAACATTGAAGAAAATGATGGAAGAAAGAAAATGAATGGGAAGAGAGAGAGAGAGAGAGAGAATGGGAAGAATGGGAAAAATGGGAAGAAAGAGCATAATTACATTATATATCCATTTCGATCAATTCATATATGATGCATTCGCCTGACAACGTAGCCATCCATCGATAGTTAGCTCAAGCAACCATTTTCACTTCAGCGATATTGTTGAGTAAATGCTTAGCGATACAACGTTAGCTTATCAAAAGATAATATAGAACAGAAAAAGCGAGAGGAAATTGAATTTTTTAAAAATTAAACTAAAACAGAAACGAGAAAAAGAAAAAGAAAATAAAAGAATCAAATGAATTCGTTCGCACATTTCCCCTTCCACAATTGCTCAACAATGTTTTTCGCACAAATTCGCTAATTTTCGCTGAATCATTTATTTTCGTATCGTAGTTTATGATCGAACCAGTCAACAGCAGGTTTTCACTTGTCGATAAAAATTGATATTGTTAACGAAAAAAAATAAAAAAAAAAATCAACAACAAGAACAATAGCAACAGTTATAGAATGAATATTTAAAATGAAATTAAAAAAAAAATGCTCGTGCGTAATGAACATTGAATGCTTTTGTTTAAAATAGCCTGGCCATCCATCCAGTCAGCCAGCAATGTGCAATATTAAACAAAATATTATAAAAGTTGCAAATACAAGCTATCAAAATCCAATTTTCCTTTGAAGGGCGATGAACAAGAATAAAAATGAGAAATTAATGATTTGTTTGTCTTTAGTCTTTGCTAAACGATCATAATCAGACCCGTTGATTGCGAATGAATTTTAATTCGACAACAATACACCAATTAATATTGAGTGTACTACACGCTGTCCACGAACAGTTCGCGAACACTTTTTGGGAACAAAAATGTTTGGTGTTCGTGAGAACAAATTTTTGTTCCTTTTTGCCCAAAACATATAGATACAAAATCTCACTTAGTTTGAAGCGGTGTTTGTGGAAAAAATGTTTGTTTCTTTTTGCCTAAAACATATAAATACAAAATCTTAAATAATTTGGAGCAAAAAAACTGTTTGTTCTTGAAGTGTTCGCGAACTGTTCGTGGACAGCTCTAGAGTGTAGTAATGTTCGATACAATTTTTTTTTTCTTCTTCTTTCTATTTCTCTTTCTCTCTCTTTCTCTATCACTCTTTCTCTCGTTTTTCCCCTTACTCTCATTATCAGTTCTCTCGGTCATTAGAAATTAAGTTGAACTCAAAAAGTGAGCTTAATGCACTGAGCAGATGACCGTACTTTCCAATGAATATGAATGGATGCAAGATATGAACGAGAGTGAAGGGAAACACAGCGAAATCAAGTAAGTAAATGAGATTTAAAGAGAGAGAGAGAGAGAGAGAGAGAGAGAGAGAGAGAGAGAGAAAGAGAGATGTGAATGCCAACCGGTAAGTGTATGAACATAAATGAAAGCTCGGCGATTTTTTCTTATTATCGCATATTGACTCAAAACTTACGGGCTTTTAATAGTTTTTTTGTGCACAAACAACACGATCGATACAATAAATGCAACACTACAGATAAGATGGAAAGCGAATTTAAGAAAGCGAATAGTTTGCTGAAGAACAAAACAAAATATTGCACTCATTCTTTCGCATATAGAATGGCAAGTGAATGAAAGAGGTAAGGGGTAAGCGAGTTTTCGTTTTTGTTGTTGGTATCATTTCTCGAGGAGTTTACACGGCGAAGTCCTTAGCGCACAAGGGAGGAAGCAATGAATTTAATGCAATGTTCGAAAGCACTTTTTTTTTCTTTGCCCTTTTCATTTCATTCTTTTTCTTATTTCACACAACAGGATTTGATGCTGTTAAATAAAATCGAAGTCGGGGCAACGAACAACTCATTCCAGCACATCTTGAAAAAGCAGGCTTGTTGGAAACGCGAGCATGAGAACGAAAAAAGGAAAAAAAATATGAAAAAAAGAGCATGTAAAGTGTGCAGCTTTATGAACCCACAGGAAAATAGACTCAAGGAAAAACAGACATTCCGTAAAACGTCTACGAATGAAAAAAAGAAAAAAGAAAAATAGAAAAGAAGAAAAAGTAAAACACATTTCGCAAATGTATAAAAAATGTAGTGGCGGCACTATGATAGTTGTGCGATACCATTAAAAATTAGCTTTCATGAGCCAGGAATAAAACATTAGTCAATAAAATATGTATGTGTGTAGAGTCGGAGGTAATGTGTTCCCTGTTTCTAACGAACATTGCATTTCATTTGTGTTTGTTTGTGTGTGTGTGTGTGTGTGTGTGTGTGTGTGTGTGTGTGTGTGTGCTTGCCTCAGTGGGCTGTTGTTTATACCAACGGCTGCTGCTGCTGACTTCTTCTTCTTCTCAGTTAGCTCTCTTGTCTTTTCTTGCATTTCTTTCCCTCGAATTTTTCAGTGCATTCGATTTCCGTTTCTTCGTTTGGAATTTCTGCATTTCAAATATTTCTTATCTGGTTGGATGTGTTGTATTTGGTTTTGTTTTCACGTTGAAATTTCGAGTACTTACTTTGTTCATTTGGACTGTAATGTGAATGCTCGCAAACGATTTCCTCTGCCGATTGAATGAGCCGTTTCAACTACTCGACTCCATTTATTTCTCAACCATATTGAATTCATTTATGCACTTTCGACTTACGATCGATTTGCAATATTGGGGGACATACAAATACAATCCACACACACATTCGTTTGCTTGTTCATTCACTCGCACACAAGAATCACATCAATTTATTGTAAGTAAAAAGAAGCATTCTTAGCGCATCGACAATGTTCTGAAATTGGGCGAATTGACTTAATGCGGTGATAGTGTTTAGTGTTCTCAAGTTTTCTCACCCTCTATTTACATCTCTTCCTCATGCCTGGTTGATGGATTTTTTTTACACATATATTTATCCAACTCACTAAAAGCGATTGGTCTCGCATTCGTTTCCATTTCTTCGATCACATTGGTATGTTGTTCTTTTTCACTTTCTTTCCCTTTTCTCTTTCCTTTCCTTTCTATTTCTTCCTTCTCTTCTTCTCTCTTCTTTTTGTTATATGCTCGTTGATATTCCGTTTCTGCTTTTAGTGTTGTTTTTCTTTTTTCTTTTTACGATTACCAATCTCAATCACAGAGAAACATACTCCATTCTATCTCTATCTCTATCTCTATCTCGTACATTTGTTTTTAACGATGACGATGATGATGAAGGAAAGCGATGCCATGGCCTCTTTAAAGAGAAAAAGAAAAAGAAACATTTGGTACATAACTAATCCATCTCAACAACAAGTTTCGGAATGTAGTCATCGGCAAAAATTCATACGACTAGAAAATAAGCAAACACAGAGAACAGAACAAAATGAGCGAAAAAAAGACACACACACACACACACACACACACACACACACACACACACACACACCACACACAAACATATAAGGAAGAACGTAAGATGAATAAAGGCAAGGATTTCGCTGTTGACGAAATCGTTCAGCTTTAAATAAGTCAAAAATGCCCGAATGAGCGAAATAGCACAAATTCGATGCAAAGAGTCAAATGGAAACCACTTTAAAACAGTATTTTAAAATGAAGAAAAATAGTTTCTTTTGCTTCAGCCTCCCAATCTCCCAACCCTAACATCGGTCTCGAACTCTTGTGAAAAATAGAAAAATTTAGCGATTCCTTTTAAGAAAAGCGCTGGCAGTTTTTTCTCTTTCCATTTTACTGTGATGACTGCATACATATTTTACACATCACCAAACCGACCAGAGATGAAGACGACAAAAAAAGAAGAGGACAAAGTGGGAAACAGAATGAAAAAGAAATAAATCAGAGTCACATGCAAACGGTATTGACGTACTTGAAAATTTACATAAAACTATTCGAAGCTTTTTTAAAAGCCGGCAATCTCATCGCGCACTGATGCAATCGCACCAAATCTAATTTGCATTCGATCAAAAACAAATTACAATCGTATTTGCATATTTCGTTTCTTGTTTATATGTTGATGATTTCTAGCGTAAGAAAAATTCCATGCGGGGCCTTCCTGTTGATATTGGGAAAATTTTCTTCATTTAACGAGAAATTTTGGTGTTTTTTTTTCTAATCCAGCACTGAAATCGTTAAAATTTAATTATGGATTTTGCTTACATTTATTCTACGCTGTAGCCGCAACACATTGCATTTGACACTAATAAAGTTTTTCTTCTTTTTTTTTATTTTGGTGAAAAACTCTTGTCATGGCACACACGTACTCACAATATCGGTCATAAATCAATTGATTTTTACGACTCTGTAAAAGTTTTTATTTTTTTTATGGCTGTTTCAAGTTTTCATATTTTTTTTCCATACTTCTGAAAAGTTTTACATTTACATTAGGGGAACGAAATGAATGAAGGAATCAATCATTTACTTTGTATTTCTTCAATAATTGAATCCATAAAAAGAAAATGTCACAAACATTCCATTTTCATATCTATTGAAAATCACAGACACACAGACACACACACATACACATATTCAACATCATTTTCTTATTTTCGCTCAATAATTCAACTCATTATAGAGAAATTTAATAAGGAATTCTCCTTCGGAGTATTTTTATTATGGCCAAACATTATAGCTTCGACTTTTTTCAATATTCTCTTTTATTTTATGACCAGTTTACAGTTTTTTGTTTTTGCTTTTGTTTTCTTTGTTTCACTCAAACATTTTAACCCTCTCAGTGTATTGTCCAAGTGCTTTGCTCTCGTTTTTGCTAATTAATGATTACTACGAAGAAATGAGAAAAAAAATATCAAAATTCATACAAAACGATTTAGTACGAATAGGAAAACATAACCATAGCTATGACGTCTTCTGTGATTTTAAATGGACGGAAAAACGTTTTTAAAAATACATAAATGGAAAATGCAATTAGCAAAAACAAGAAGATGAGCAAGAGCAATTTATAATGAATGTCATGCTGATCAACAAACGAAATTGATTGCGTAAAAGCCTATGAGTCGTGCCACACATGCATTCGTGTCGCACCTACAATTACTCCCAAATGCACACGCATAACGTATTTAATTGCATGTGGGGGTATGCATATACCGTGCAAAGTGCAATTAGTTGGTTAGTTCATTTTTTCCCCTCCTACACGAAATATTGTCCATAAAGAATAAACACCATATTCAAATGAACTTATTTATGTAATTGAATGTAGTTCATTTTTGTGCACGCAATAAGATCATGAGATTCGTGTGTGTTTGGTTGAATCAAAAAAGACAAAACCATTTTTCGCCATTATTTCTTGTTGATTGTTGAGGAAACTATGTTTTGAAAACGTTTTTATTAGAAATATCGTACTCATTTTATATATTAAACATTTAAAAAAGTGTATGAAGTGTGGAAAAGTGTGCCATTGAATTCAAATTAGTCGAAATTAATGATTTTAATGAGAGCGAGAGAGAGAGGGGGGGGATAACAACCTGACGACTAAAACCATTTCAAGCGAAATCATGTTGGTTGAAAATGTGTGCATTTGGCAATGAATGTGGCTTTTTATCAACATAAACAAGCAATGAATGTTGCGCTTCATATTCATTATGAGCAAATTTCGGTTTACTTCTTTTTTTTATCCAATTCGTTTGGTCATAAATAAACGTTTTACGATGATATTTCGTTCTTTGCATCATTTCACCCCTTTTTCTCATGTCTCTCCAACGACTATACAATGCTAACTTGGTTAGCTTCTTATGGTCGTTCACTTGAGACACTCACACTGTGCACCATTGTTTTGAATAAATTTTTCGGAACTATTGTACTTAAGTCGGAGAGAAAAAAAGCGAAAAAGAAGAGAAAAAAAAATTAGATAAAAAAGACCCCTCATAACATTTACCATCAACATGCGTAAAAATATACAAATCATTGACCTGGAAAAAAAGCATATTGTAAATCGTTTAAGAAAAAAGCCATCATGAACCACTTAATGGCGAAGAAACAACGAAGAAACAACGAAAAAACAACAACGATGAATAGAATCGCTTGCAAAATGGAAGGAATTTTGATCAACGTATGCCGTTCATGTGAACAACGGTGAGAGATGATTTTCAATGAGTGCCAAGATGAAAGAAGAAACAAAAAAAAAACGATATCATTGGCTAACAAAACCCATGCTTAATAACACAAGAATTCAAAGTAGAATCATTGTTACAAGCAAATAATAAGCAATACTGTACGTATTAGTCAAATAAAAGGGGTTCTTGCATCAAATTAGAATTTTGCTCTGTCACTATTTCTCCCTTTAGATAAACGGATTTATCCCCATAGTCGAAACAAATAAGAAAATATTCATTTTCTTCGTTTTCCTTTTTTTCTTTCTTCTTCTGGGCTTCTCGAGTTTTAGTATTTTGGTTTTTCTGACTCTGGGAATTTTCATTAAAGTTTCCATCGATAAAGGTTAGCTAATTGATCAAAATGTGCTATTTTGTAATTATCTTCCGGCTATGAAATTCAATATGTATCATTATTAATAATGCATTCTTAATTCAATTACAAAATGTGGCCAATAATTTGGCTAAAGCAGTTTTGATCGTTACAGTTTCAAAGACATCAAGATATGTAAATATATTGAAATAATTCTCATATGAGAGCATTGACAATTCTTGGAACGAGCATTTGCACTCCCAATATTAGTGATTTCTTTCGAACGAATTAAGAGTTTTGTGATTTTATGAAAATAATTTGACCACAATTGGTTATTAAGTTAGAATTTTGATTAAAGATTACCATATTTTCGATTAGCACATTGACAGTAAAAAGTTTCACTTTTGTGATGTTTGTTTGCTATGTGATTTCAAAGATGAATATTTGATAAAAAAAAAAAATCATTCCAAATACACGTTGAGTATGATGGTCACACCAAATACCATTTTTGATCTATATAAATCAAAAGTTTTCAATTGTTATTATATTCGGTCACTCATAAAACCGAACCATTTGCTTGTGTTTCACTCATTTATGAATTTCAAAAAAAAAAAAAAAACTGCGAGATAAATCATTACAAATTGGTGTTAAAGTTGAATTTCAAGAGCGAAAAAAATGAGGAAAAAAATATAATGTTTTTGCATGTGAAAAAAGGCAAAAACAAAATATTTTTGTAGTTGATCAAATGTTAATTGCGAGTTCGTTAAATGTACCAAAAATATCTTGTATTTGATTAATGATGGGTGGTCCATGTACAATGTACATTTACTGTATGAAAATAATAATCATGTTAAATGCATAAAATCATTAACCACTGGTAATAAACTAGTATAATTGTGTAATGCGATGAGGTTTTATGTGTCGCGCGAGTGCTCTGCACTGTTTGATGGTATTTCGCCTAAAATAATATATCTGTCTGGCATCAATGCTAATTGAACTGTAATGATCCGGTTAATGTGCTTTATGTCAATTGAAATATTGAAAAAAAAAATTTTTTTTCGTGTGCATTCTTTCACTACAATTTTCTGCCATTATTTGCCATAAAACAACGAGAAATATAATACATTTTCAGTTGACATAGTTTCATCGTCAAAAACTGTTCATAAATTGCAATTTGTAAAAATACCTCCTATTTTTGTCAATCAAGAGGATTAGATTATTTTTTTGTCGGTTGTTTAAACAAGAAATCCACTTTTGATAAATATGATAGTTTACATGTTTTTACTAATATTCTTCTATAATTTTGGAACGATTGAAGCAAAGGTACGCCATTTTTCAATTTCAAAACTTTTAATTTACTTAACAAAATGGGATTTTCCATTCATTTATATGAAATAATCAACATTTAGGCACGTTTTCATATTATTGGCAAAGGAATTGAATGTTCAACAACATCAACATTGGTGTTAAATAACACATGCAAAATGAATGAAATCAATCAAACCACTCAATTTTACAGTATTGATGTTCATTTCAAGGAAAATGTTGTAATCAATGAATTGCTGGTAATTTTTCATTCACTATTTGATTTGTTTTTTTGATAAAATATTTCGTAAACGGTGGACATTTTTCATTTTTGTTCATTAAATGATTTTTTTTGTCCTTCAAATAAAAATATTTATGTGTTTTTTTTTTTTTTTTTTTTTTTTTTTGTTCAGTTTAATTTCTCTTGGATGTATAAAACATTAAGCGACAGCCAATATAAGCCATTTCTTGGACTATCCAATGTGACAATAGATTTGTGTCAGTATTTAGTTAATGGCAATTCAATGATGGTCGATCTATTTTTAGAGGATGTTAAAAGACACAGCAATCTAATTCATAAATGCCCATTCCAGGTATATCTACCTATAAATGTTAAATTAATCAATCCATTGTGAGTTTGTGAATTTTATATTTATTTTAGGGACATTGTTACGTTAAAGATTTGGGCGTCAATGTGAAAAAATTTCCGGCTTTTATACCGAACGGTGACTATTACATGATAATGATATTTTACACAAAGCTCAACCAAATTGACGATATTTTGTTAAAAGTGAAACTAATGGCGACTGTTAAGGCAATGTTCTAACTTTGAATTTATTTGAATTTTCAATCTGAAATACAAAAAAAAAAAATAAAAAAAAAAAATGATGAAACAATAATTTGGGCTTGAAAGTTGGATTGATTTTGAATAAATGTATGAGAAAAAAATGTCTTGATGCATTTGAAACAAAAACAAAAACAAACAACACATTTTTTGTTATATTTAAGCAAAGTCAAAATAAAGTGCACAGTGTACTCCCACATTACTAGATCCATTTGAATGAGATTATTGACTAAATGTGATGATACAAGGAAAGTTATCGTAGAGAAAAACACATCATTTACACAAAGAGAAATTCAACTTTGAACGTGTTTTATCAGCTTATTATTATTCGTAACACATTCGTTTCACGTAAACGTGTAACCAAAATGCACAAATCAAAATAAGTATTTATTTGTTTTATAAGTTGATTGAACGGAAATATTAGCAGTGGTAACTAATTAGAGATCGTATTTATAAACGAATGCATCAATGAAATGAATGCTTCATACATAATGACTGGTCACGCTCTTTAAAAATGCCTTTTTTTCTTCATTTTATGCAAGCGTAGCGAACACATCGCTACTTCCTCTTTTTCATTCATTTTTTGTTTTTCATTTCCATTCGGGTTTTGTGTATTTTTTCTTTCATTCGACATTAACATTTTCTCATTTCGTCTAGCATTTCGTACACTTGTTGCAAACATTATCAACTATTGCATTGTGTCAGTATGTAAGCATTTTTATTGCAAATAGAGACATATAAGACTAACAACAACATCCTTTGATTTCAAAACCACTGCTTTGCCTCACTATTTATTATCTAATCTCTCCCGCTGGCACTTTGCCTCTATCTTTCATTCTATCTTTCTCTGTATTTATCGATCTCTTTCTCTCAATCATAGAGACACTTCTTCATTTCATTTTATTTTATTTGCTTTCTCTCTGTCTCTGTCTCTGTCTCTATCTTTTTTCCTCTTTACGTTCATTTAATCGAAATCGTGATGCGAACAAATACATTGAAGCAGACAATTGCAAGATTCCGTGTATAATTCTCGTAAATAAAATCATCCAATATTTTGGTCGCAAATCACGTATATTGGACGAATATAAGAATAAAAAATCGGAAGCATGATGTTGGTGGAAGAAATGATGGCACACTTGAGCACATACAATTCGCATTTAATAACGGGGAGAAGTAACGTAAGTTTTGTATTGTTTTTATTGTTAAAAACAATACAAAATTCGCTTAAAACACACAGTTCGCTTATAATATTTCATGTGTCCGTGATGACTATCACGCAATAAATAAATGTTTAGTTTCACAACATCTCATTTGATTTTTTATTTCTTCTCTCTCTCTCTCTCTCTCTCTCTCTCTCTCTCTCTCTCTCTCTCTCTCTCTCTTTCGATGAATTTACCATGGAAATGTTATCGAATTTGAATTCGAATAATTTATGAATTATGAAAAAGAAAATTGTTATAAATGGAATTGTTGTAGTTTTTGAATGTAATATATAGAGATCAATGTGAACGACCAATAATTTGCTGTCCAACAGGAAAATTTACATATATTTTAACCAGTTTTTCATGTCAGACAAAAGCAATTCACATTCATCAAGTAGAAGAAAAAGAATAACAAGGGAAATTGAACAAATGACGCCAAACTTAAATGATCAAATAAAATGAACGCCAAAAAGAAAAACAAAACTCGTATAAAATTACAAACGACAGGGAGAGAGAGAGAGGGAGAGAGAGAGAGGGAGAGAGAGAGAGGGAGAGAGAGAGAGAGAGGGAGAGAGAGAGAGAGAGAGAAATAGAGAGAAAGAGAGAGTGAAGGAGAGAGGAAGAGAGGGAGAGAGTGCGAGTGGGAGCAACGGAGATATGCGAAGAGTAGAGACATTTTTCCATAGAGCCATTCCATTTATGATTGCCTATGAGCATGGCTATATTAATAGCTAGAAATGTTGGAGTATACAAAAACCAAGGGGCAAATCACTCTGCCTATTATTTTTCCTATAAGTTTCCAAGATGTTGCTATTAGTTTTTAAAGTTGCTATTATTTTTGATGCTGAAATTTTTTTTCGTATCAAACTAACTAATTACAGAAGAAACTAGTAGCAGTCAATGTGATATAATAGCTATGAAAAATTATTATTGAATATTTGCTTTTTCATATTTTGATCATGTCATTTCATATTGAAATAAACAATCTTTGCCTCAGAAAATTTACTTGAGACACAAATCATGGGTAGGTTTTTTTCTGTGCTTGAATCGGATTTGTTTACCAAAATTCCGAATTATATCAAGAATGCATTACAGTAAGTTCATAATTACGATCTTGATACGAATCACATTCAAAATAAAATTGAATATTTTCAGTTTATGTGAGTTTAGAAACGTCATTGCACTATGTGTATGTACGGATGAAAATATTGTTGAAATTGTTATTGTTGGAGATCGAGATAAAAAGCAAATGATAAACAATTTTGGTGAATTACATTTTGCAAATTCTGCAAAATTTAGATCCCTTCAAGGCTGTAAGAAGCATAGCTGTTTGATGCTAATTTCGCACATAAAAAGCTTTCACATTTCATACAAGATAATTATTTTCTAGAAAAACTCATATCTGTTACAAAATGTAACGAATCGCGCATGAGAAATGGCTATAGCCATGAATTATTGTTTGATCTTTGTTTTAAGTATACCCGATCATTGTGTTTGTTTACAAATTGCTCAATGGTGAACATTTTTCCATTGAAAAAGAACAATGTTTTGTAAAGAGACCCTTTCGTGCAATCGTTTCTTCGTTTTTTGGCCGACTCAATGCCATAATTTGAGCCAAAGGACAACAAATCGAACAAATGAATTGAATTATGAAATGGTAATACTTTTCTAATGCTTTTCACTTTAGATCAATAAAATCCGTCAATAAATATGAAAATCATCGTCTTATGTTTATGTGACACTTCGAAGTAGTCACCCTGTAGTATCAATCTAGGAATTTTTTTCAAAAATTTTATATTTTAAATGGAATGATGGAAACCATAGGCATGATTAACATTTGATGAATATTCGTTGAACATTCGTTACCGCATTCAAAATTGCGTTTTTAAAAAGACTTCATTCGCTATTGATATCAGAAACCTCATTCATTTCAACTAGCATTTCAATTTGTCCAAATTTTTCTTCTACTCTAGCCACAAACGCATTCATTCATTACACTCTCATTCTTCAATTCATTAACTTTCACTCTCTTGAATGGCTTCTGATTTTTACTCGCTACCCCTTTTAGGATACGTAGTTTGCTTGGAACCAAGTAATGATCAGAATCCAAACCAAAACTATCCGGCGCGAACTACTTTCTACGATCACATAATCAAGAAGAGATTTCTGATTTTGTCCAGGATTTTCCTATGAATATATGTGTATTTTCTTGTGTTTAAAAAATGAATTTGTTATCACTAAATCTGAACTCTGGCATCCCCTACGATACACATTATCATTCACGTCACCATAGAAATCATTCATCTTTTCTGCATTTGTACCTTCACATGGAGAATACACACTCACAAAACGATAACACTGACCCTACCTACCTTGATTGAAATACACATCATTCTCTCACTCACAAATCTATGACACACCATCGACTGTTCTAAGATATTATGAATCAAGAATCCTACACCCCAATTTGCTAACGTCTCTTCTACCTGGCTCAAAGCCAAAATATCCAAACCGAAATTATTTGCCCTATCGATCAATTATCTCTTCTTCAACTCAAAATCTCCTCTAAAATTCATTGTTCCAATATTCAGAGCGTCCGTCAACTGTGGAGCTCCGGTTAAGTCCTTGGGAGAATCCACTTTCATAAAAAAAACCCAGCAAAGTTAATAATATTTCAGTTGATTTTGACTTGACTAAAGAGATTACCAAGTGATTTTGATTTTGATTTGGTGACTTGGATTTTCCTAATAAAAAAAAACAAACCGTTTAAATGAACAATATTTCATTACAATCATAAACAATTTGAGAGAAAAAAAATGAATCACATTTTTTATGCCAATATATATAAGCCGAAATCAAATTTAATTTGCGTATTTTATTAATACCAATTCCATGCGAGATAATTAAATAACTTTGTTACTAACAAATATTTCAAAATTAAATGTAACATTTAGACAGGCTAAGTGAACTAAATGTATACGAAATGAATTCCACCTTTTCCGATTTCTCTTCAAATGTCATAAATACATTAAGTTCGCCAAATATACAAATTGTGAATCTGAAAGAGGACATAGACAGAGCTTTTTTCCATGATGATTCCACAAATATCATTTCAAAACGAACTATTGCCGATCTTCGAATGAGATATGTGTCTCAACTAAATATTGATAAATTTATTCGTCCATTGAAAATCTTGCCAAATATTAAAACGCTTTCTTTTATTTTGTATGCACCAGATTTCGATTCGATTTGCAAAAATGAAACGTATAGTAAAAATAATTTTAAAGCATGCGAATAATAAATCGAAATTAATATTTGGGCAAGAGGTGTTCAATGCCATACCAATGTTCTAGGGCGCGTAGTACGCTACGTTATGTAATTTGCACTATAGACCAGACATTATATGCAGCTTCTTCTTCTGTTATTGCTTTTGAGAAAGCGCTTCTCAGAAGCTGCTTTTGCGTGCGTTTGTTTTTTCTCTACCACAAATCAATGTATATCATAACGGTACGCACTGTTAAAATTGCTTCTACAACACGATTTTTTGTGTAAATTTCAAGGCATACCCCAATTACCCCATAGATTCAAGTGATTTGCCCCTTGACAAAAACCCAAAATAAATATTAATTATCATGTCATTTGGTTTATTTGTTTATTGTGTTTCGAATGCGATGATTGCAAAAATTATCGCAGATAAAATGAGCGCATATAATTATGATGTTTTGTTGTATATTATATGTGTGCGTTTTGTGTATTTTTGTTTAAATATACGCCTTTCATGTGCATTTACATTTTAATTTTCATTTCATATGGCCAAATGTGACAACATTGTTCAGATGAGATATAGACACACACACACACACACACTCATTTTTCTTTGATCTAAGTTGATTAACAGTTTATATTTTACATTTTACATAACATTTTCTTCTATTTCAACGTTGGCCAAACGAACCATACAACCAACAAACGAACAAACGAACAAACAAATAGAAGCGAATTCTGAGTAAAAATACGCACAAATATGCTTAGAAAATAAAAACCAATTGTATTTGTCCAAAAGCTGTTTGTCTTTTTTTTACTAAACATTCATTGAAATGGATCCTTATTTATACACACAACTTCGTATATGCTTCAGCTCCATTCACTTAATTAATCAAGTAAATGAGAAAACGAGAACATGAGATGAGAATGAGTCATATTTATAATGAACGCTCTTTGAATGTAAATAACCACAGAATAAAAAGTGGAACGTCGTTAAGCTATAGCGAGAACATTTACATTTTGTACATTTTTCCTCATGAAACAAATAGAAAAACCATTACCATTCAACGGAAATTATCCCAAATTTTGGGAAATTAGCCACAAAAATGCATTTTCTGCTTTGAATTATTAGCATTTAATTTTGTTGTAAATCTTCCGTTTTAAAACTTATTCAGATTATAAATGTATTTGTTGCATTGTTTTTGAACTGTTTTCTGAAAATTACATCCAATTGAAGTGTTCATGTGGTTTGATTTATTCCAATTTTATTGAATTGGTCAATATGAAATTAATATTTGCTACTAGCATTTGTAATAAATGTGAAATATAGTAAAATTAAGTCAACTCAATGTTTTAGAGTGACGCTTGAGTAATTATTACGTTAACATCGTTTAAAAGCTGCATCAGTTCTTTATTTTTTGCTCAACAATGTGTGTGTCATTCATACAGAATTTAAATTCAAACGGTGACCCAACTCTCTATCCCTCTTTCTCCCTCTCTCTCCCTCTCTCTCCCTCTCTCTCAATTTCTTCATGCATATCTTCCTCAAAAACTGATTCACAATTTGAACAAACGGTTGAATATACGTGAATACATTGTCCGCAAAACATTCGACATACAATTATCTCATTTTTCATGATCTATTGAGCTTGGAGGAATGGTAGAGCAAGCGATACTTGAAAATAGTGGTTGTTTAGGGTGCTGGGAAGGGGAGAATAAAAAAAAAATGGTGAACAAGTGATACAATATGCGGTTTGTGACACATCGCATACATGGAGCGTAACGCGTTTTATTTTTTTTTCACATATCACTCCTCTTCATGACTTTTATGCGGTTACGTGCTACTAAACGAGCTAGTTGTTAGCGTATGATGTGCTGTTGTCTTGTCAACTAACATGTTTAAAAAGTAAACATGATGATATTTGAATGCAGTGCACAAACAAAATTGCAAAAATCAAACAGCAATACACTGTCTCAAAATGTATATATCGTGCTCAAGAGAACCGCTTTGAGTGTGAGAGATAGAGAAAGAGAAAGAGAGAGACAGAGAAAAACTGAATCACAAATTGAACAGATGACAAGCGCAGGGCAAGATGTGAAGGAGAAAAACTAAATGGCAACAACAAAAAAAAATAGACACATTCACATAACTAAATGAACTGTACAAACAAAACTATAGTACGGTGAAACATAATCCCAGTTGAAAAACATTTTAGCAGTATTTATATCGTAACATACACAGAGACATGACAGGGGCGATGTGAGACATGGCAGAAATGTGAGGGAGATAGAGACACACAGGTAGAGAGAGAGAGAGAGAGAGAGAGAGAGAGAGACAAAATGATCGTTGTTAGTGGTGCTTTGTTGCACCTTCGGGCTTTGGTTCGGGTTCGGGTTCGGGTTCGGGTTCAAATTCTGGTTCGGGTTCGGGGATAGAATATGATTGGCGTGTCTAGAATTGAGTTTGGTGAGAAAACTTTGCTCTTCATTACATTCTATTCATCCGTAATGCGACGAGCTCGGGCCGTATGCGATTTTCGTCTCTTTATCATTATTATTAAATTCGCATGCATGACAAGAAGCTTAATGTTAACGCCATTTTTTTCCCTCTTCTCTTTTCGTTCTCTTTTCTACATGTTTATTTTCCTATTTCAATGGTCTATTTCATTTTCTACATGTTTGTTCATTCTCCTGTTCCCCCTCTCCGTCTCTTACTCAGACGATCTCAAAGAGTGTCTACAATATATTCTATAGGTATGTGCGGTTTTTACTAGTTTTTACCTTTTTTCTGCTGTGCTTTGTTCATGTTTTTCCATTGCACACAACATTTTCATCCATTCCATCTCTCTCTCTCTCTCTCTCTCTCTCTCTCTCTCTCTCTCTCTCTCTCTCTCTCTCGTTGCATTGTTGCGGATTCTTTTTTCAAACCAATGCAATGTTCGGTGCCGCTTTTTCATTATCCAAAAATTGTATACAATCACACATATGTATTGTTTGCAAAAATGTTGAAGGCCAATGTAAGCATATCGTTGCCATTTGAATACATTTTTTCTCATGCATACTGAATAGAAAAAAAAAAGAAAAGAAAAGAAAACTTTAATCTCGAGTTTGCTTGTGAATTATCAAATCTGTTAGTTCTGAATCAGGTTACGATTGAATCCATCGTTGGTAAAGTGCGAATTTGTACTCATCTTTTGTTTACAGATAAAGCGAATCTAAATGGCACATTTACTTTGAGAACCATACAATCCGCCACCTGTCCATTTTCACAAATCCATTACAATTATTGTTCGCTGTAGCTGAGCTACAGGTTGCTGATTATTTTTCACCCGGTTAAAAATTTCTTTATCATTTTCACTCATTTAAATAGCTCTCTCTTTCTCTCTCTCTCTCTCTCTCTCTCTCTCTCTCTCTCTCTCTCTCTCTCTCTCTCTCTCTCTCTCTCTCTCTCTCTCTCTCTCTCTCTCTCTCTCTCTCTATCAACCATTCACTCTTTTCTGCTTTCACTCTCCCCCTTCCACTATCTATTTTCTTTTCGCTGTATTTGAACATTTCACATTTTCGGAAACCAAACTACAAAAACACATATTCATTTCACAATAAATTCGAAACCGAGTGTTGGATTTCATGTTTTGTCAGCGTTTAAAAATTAAAGTACATGCGAAAACCGAATTCTGTCACATGTTGCCATCTGAAATTTCAAATAAATTCCCCGAAAAATGTCGACATCATTCAGTGGAATAATCATGTGATATAAAAAAGGAACGCAGATTGAGTTGACTTCAGATCTGGGATTAGAATAGAACTACATGGTTATAGATGACGAAAAATGCACACACACACACTAACACAAATGTGTAACCGTACTGAACAGTCAACTATTGGATTTATGATCCTTTGTATTTTGACGAATACATTATTGGCTCGTTATGATTTGTCTCTTGTATTTAACAATTTGTGTGAATAATAAAAAAGAAAAAGAGAGAGAAAAAGAATGGAATGTCCGCTCTGCATTCAATTTTGGAGTGAAAATGGTAAATGCATCGATGCTCTTTGCTTTGTCGTTTGTTTGTTTATTTATTTATTTATTTCGAAGCATTAAAAATTGTTACACAGCATACAATGATCGCTTTCATGCACTAAAAGCAGCATTATTGCATTATTTTGTATGAAAAGCATTTAGAAGTCAATCCATGACGATTATTATCAGATAATCTGGATATTATTTAAATCAAATAATTGTTAAAGTATGGCTTTGTTGGGGGGCGAGGATTAACCAATGGCTTTGCATTTCACTTGGGTTGGTTTCTCTCTCTCTCTCTCTCTCTCTCTCTCTCTCTCTCTCTCTCTCTGTCTATTCACAGCGACGTATCAACGATGAACTTTTGCACGTGTGGACCGAATTTGATAAATTGAATTTTGTACAATATTTATAGAAATTTTCATATACATAAATGTAGATAAATTTCCTTCGTAAGGTTTTTTTTCTTTTTTTGTGGCAAACTTTGTCCAGCCATGCTATGGCTGCATAATGCCGCATACATATACTCTCCTACTAGGCCAAAATGATGTTGTTTTTTTTTTTCCTCTTGCATATATAAAACAGTAACATTTAAAAGCAAAGACCCGAAATAACTCAACTCGAAAAGTGCTATTAATTCATCTGGGGCATAACTTCATCTGAATATCCATCAATATTTACGATGGACACTTGCTAGAATAGTATCGACGTGCTTTTTATTCAGACAAAAATTAAAACCAATTTTCGACAAAAACTGTATGTCTACAATCGAAAAATAATAATAATAATTTCTCCTTTTAAATGAACATGGAAATCAATGTGAATTGCTAATGTGGGAATTTTTGCAAGTGACTCCTTTGCGAAATATTTCAGCGCATACAAAGCACTTTGCAATTCAGCCATGCCTATCATATTCACTTGCATTGATAAACGGTTTAATATATTACAACATAAAGTTTCAGCTTGAATTTCAATGAATAAACCATTTATAATTTTCGGTATTATTTTGTCGCGACGAATTCTTTCGGCAAACCTGTTCGTTTTGGGTTTTTATTTTGATTTATGTTTGTACAAGAGAAAAGGAATTGCAAATGGAAGAAAATATCAGCATCAGCAGCAGCAGCAGAAAAAGGGCATCGTTATTGCTGTTGTTGTTGTAGAAAATCTGGAAAATATGTTTCAAATTAGATTGTAATTTTTATGCGTGCCGAAAAGATTCAGTGCAGACACACAAAATGAACATCGATTAAGGTGCAAAACATAGCGATTAAGCGATTTGTTCAATATTTTTGGGGGAGAGGGAGGTGGGAGTGTGCCCAACTAAGGACTATGCAGTGCAATGCAATAAAATGTCTTCTAAATGCCTTCTAATTTATTGCGTTTTAGATGAAAGACGGCGAAATGAGTGGGAGCAAGAGTGGTAAAGTGGAAATGAGATTGAGAATTTGAGATTATTTGCACGGAAAATCAATGAATAACTTAGCCACTTTTTCTTGGAACTTTCGTTGAACCGGGCCATATTTGGTTCCATTTGTTCTCGTCTGAATTCTTTCGAAAGTATTGACTATGATTAAACCGGTATTTATAAAGTAATCCGCATATCTCGATTTTTTCTCTCCTTCTCTCTCTCTCTCTCTCCCTTTCTCTCAGAATTTTTTTTCCTCTGCTGCGTTCATTGTCAGCGTCAACTGAGCAATAAATTATGTCTGCATAATTTGAGATCTGAACAATTGAATTGGTAACTATAGTCGCATGGCGGCCGATCAAAGTGAATGAGCTTTTGGGCGCCTTCATTGGCGTTTATTCTAATTTACGTATTACTTGAGATTCGCTGACGTAAGCAATTTAATTTCAACATTGAAGTAAAATCATTCGCATTTTCTCTATCTCTTCCATTCTCTCCATATATCTTACTTTCTTTCATCCAATTTCGGAAATTTTAACACTAATTGTAGCGGGACTAGTAACAAGAATATGAATTTATGTGGACAAAAGAACGTCGAGTAGTTTTTCATTATGTTGTAATTTTTTTTTTTTTTTTTTTTTGTTATGCGAAACAAGGTTAAATTTTCTGTAAAATGGCTCACAAGAAATATTCCTATTTTTCATAGAGAGAAAATAGCGTGCATATTTTGTTTGTAGAAAGAAAAAACCTGAAAGTTTCCCCTAATTTTTATTCCGAAATTCTAATCATCGCCAAACATAGGTGATTGGCATTCGCTTTAATCCTAAAATTCGTGCACATTCATTTATTTTCTTTTCGTCACCGTTCGCAACACACCAAAAAAAGAAAATGGTTTCATCTCTGAACACTCCAAACAGTTGGTTTCATCAACACATTGAACAAGACAACGCTTCTCTGTGTTTGGGCATTAATTTTTTCTTCTTCTTCTTTGTCTGAAAAATGTGAACAATTCTGTAAGCTTTTAGGTTTGTGAATGTAATTTAATCCAATATACATTTAAATACCAATGCATGTTCTTCATCCATCTCTATTTGACGACAATGACAAAACTTAATTTAAATTTCATTGCAAACTAAATCCATCAAAATAAAAAAATAGCACGTTTTAATATTCTATTGAAAAAAAAAAACGGAAAATGTAAGATACGATATGCGTGGTGATGAGTGAAATGGTAACAGTCTAAGTGGCTCTCTGTTTATACCGACTATGTTCAAGGGGATGCCATTAACATTTTTGTTACCAACAGTATTCATTTGTTTATTACTTTTTGTGTTCATTTATTCATTTACTTGCAGTTGTCTTCTAATATTAAACACCAACACATGTGGTTGTGCTTTGTTAAATTCTGTTCGGTAAATAGGCTTTTCTATCATCAACAAAAATGAAATTCTTTTATTTTATTTCCATGTAAAATACAAAAGAGTAAAAAGATATTAATTGAATGACAACAAGAAAAGAAAGAAAAATGTTTCAGAGTATCAAATAGAGAAATTAGAAACATTCCTGTAGATGAAAGATAAAATGGCAACTCAAGCGCTTGAGCAAAATTCAATAGAGGAAAAATGAAAATGAAAATGCAAAAGAAAGAGATAAGCCGAGAAAGAAATAGATGAAGAGAGGGAGAGTGAGAGAGAGAGAGAGACAGAGATGAAGTAAGAGAGAAGGAGAGGAGGGGGGACTCTCTCAAGAGAGAGTTCAAATACAATATTAAATGCGTCATCTACTGATGTACGAAAAATGATGGCATCCCATACCAAATCGACAAGAAAACATCGTTGTTAAATCTGAGCGCCAAATTTGGAATGAGTGAATGTTTTATGCATATTTACGGTAAATAAAACCAATATAATAGTTGAAAGATTATATGAGATGTGGAATGTGTTACCGTTTTCTACTGTACAATAATTCTATAAAACTGGAAAATATATGTAAAAATGGAGTGTGTTTACTGTTTATTCAATGAATGATGGAAATTTGAGTGTTAAAAAAAATTGGAAATAAGTTGTCAGCCTATAAAATTGGTCATTCGGTAGCGTATGAAATGTATTTGATATAAATAAATTGGAGATAAAATAAGTAAAACAGCAAAACCGTGATTACATTTGATACAAATTTACAACTATTCAAAGTGAAGAGTACGAATAGCCGCAGCAGAGACAGCCAAATGAAAATTTTGATTTTCCTTGTTTGATGTTCAATTCGATGTCGAGAGTAATTTTGTGCAACGGCATGTATCCTTTTTAAGAAAAAAAACCCCATTCCGACATCGACAGCGTTGATGATAAGGACGACGACGACAAAAACCGCCTTATAATTCGAAATGGAATCTCACCAGCAATTGAAAGTAAAGGAGTTTTTTCTTTTTAATCTCTCACGAACCGATTTTTATTTGTCTTCACTCAATTGATTGGCATTCTATTTTTGATGTGCTGACGATGACGAAAACGACAATGAAGGATACATATTATATTGCGAATGCATGAGATCCATGCAATACATAATAAAGTTCATGATTGAATGCAATGCAGGCTATTGCACACACAGCTATTTATCAAGCATTTTATGTTGCCATTTCAATGTTTGCGATGAAAAACACCGGGCATTGAATGAAACGGTGGAACTTTCGGTTGCACTTTATTATAAACTTCAAAAGAAAGAGAGCAGCAAGAAAGGAGAAAAATGACAGACCAAAAAGGAAGAAAGAAAGAAAGAAGAAAGGAAAATCAAGCAGCTTGGCAAATGATTTGATATTTCGAATTGGTTTATGATTTTTCATGCGCGCTGTGAACATACAAAAAAAAAAGGAAACATACAAATGCGGGACATGGATTAAATGAAATGAAATGTAGGAATATAAGCCCCAGTCAGCCACCTTTATTCCCCTTGAATCACATAAAATTCGATTTACGATGTCTTATAAAAAAAAGCGCACCGAGAAAAATATGTTGGCAATGCAAATTGATTAAGAAAAAAACGACAACGACGAAAGAATCGAAAGGAAAACACCAACTCGCCGAGGAAGTAATACCATGATTCGGAATGATATCAAGTAAATTAAAAGACACAATGCAAAAACGCATTATTATTATAATTCTGGCGGAATTGTTTCGTTCGCATCATTTACCACCGCGATTGGAACGTGATTTTTCATTCAACAAACATATTTATTCAATAGAGAATAATCGGGGTTTCTTTCGTTTCGTTTTTTTTTTTTTTTTTAATGACGCTATAATCGGTGCGGTAACAAAACAATGACACAAAATCATTTATGCCACAAGCAAGCAATACTAATGGCATCGCCTCGAAATGCACTCGTTAATCTCTTGTCGTTCAACGCCATTTATTTGTTTTTTTTTTCTTTTTTCATTCTGTTTTCCGCCTTTAATAAACATTCAAAAGCATAATAATGATAATGTTCCGAAGGGAAAAAAATCAAATTGTGTTTGACCATTTGCTACAGCATCATTTCAATAACTACATTCAATTATTAGAATATCAAAGCCATAATGCCATTAAAAGATAGGTTTCCTTTTGTTGTTGTTGCTGCAAAATTTAAAATCCGATGGAACCCCATATATATATTGAAAAAAATGTTTCTTAATGCATTCGCACCGAAGTGTATAAACTTTTGAATATATTTCATAAAATGACTTTAAAATTGAAATATTATGAATTTCATTCCGTTTGATTTGATTGTCATATCATATAATTTGTACATGTTTTCCATCGATATCAAATGTAAATCTTAGAAAATCTCATTTCTATACACTGTGTGTCCGAATCGATTTCTACAATTAATTTATTGAATGGAATTGTTTATTACGAATACGAGTATGTATATTTGCCAATATTTGCTACCTAGTTAGTCATAAATTTATTGCAATTCGAACCGTAGATTCCGGTTAGCCCTGTGGCTGTGTGGCACAATACCAAATGCCAATCTAATTGGGATAAAATTTCGATATTGTGAAATTGTCGCTACCAAATGACTTGAAATTGTGTCTCATAATGGCATAAACTTATTCATTAACAAACTAATTGGTGGATGGTGATTGTGAATTGATTTATTATAGGTAGACAAGTGTTGCATTCAGTTGAATAGATCAAATCGATACACATATAATCCGGTTTGTTTTATGGATACACTACATACACACACACACACGCACGCACGCACACATACACACACACACACATATATATACGGAATGTGCATTTGCACTTGCACGTGTGGCTAACAGTGAGAAATAGACAAATATGTATAAATGAGTGCTCAGTGTGTGGTATATTTAATCTAAAATATAAACCTGATGGTAAAATCGAATGTGCACGCGGTAAAACTAATAGATACACACCCGATAAATGTCATATAGTGAGTAAACTAAAGCAAAGATTAAGATTAATTTTACCGTAATCCATAGATATAACTCATACGAATCTCTTTTCTTTGAATGTATTGAAATAATGTTCAGTTTGTATTTCCCGGTTTTAAGTGGGAAAGACAGAGAACAACAAGTGTCGAAGAGAAAACATTGATTCTAATTAATAACGAGAATCTATGGTAACCAAAGCCAAAAGTTATAGATGAGACTCGAATAAAGGATGACAAATTCCATTTTCACAAATTGCCACAATCCATAAAAAAAATACATCATTGTATTAGCAACTATTTTCAATGCACAAACTCTCCAACTTTCTCCTACTCTCTATTTATTACCCTCCCTCTCCCGTTCTCATTATCTTTTGCCATTTTGAATAATGCGCTCATCATACGAACTAACCATCGAACCAGTCCCAGATTCTGCTTCAATTCAAATGTCATCCCCGTTTACATGCCACCAAGCCACTTTGCCATTTTACACATGCAAACACTAGATAGCATGGGCATGGCAAGTAGTGTGTTAATTAGAATGGTGGCGTTTACAAAATTCATGAAAACCCATTTCTACTAAAACCAATTAAAATTTATTAAAAGCCAGTGTATAAACTGTGGTTGATGTTAAATTGTCACATATTCAACATTGTGCCAAAGTGATCGAGAGATGAATGTAACTTTGCATATATATACATATATATGTGTGTGTCTGTTTGCGTGCACAACAAACAGATTTCTCACAGCACAACTTAGTTTTTAGTTTTTGACGACGAGTTTATCATCTCGTTATTGTTTTGCGTGTGAATTTCACTCTATCTCTCTCTCTCCCTCTCTCTCTCTCTCTCTCTCTCTCTCTCTCTCTCTTACTGTGAATTTTTTTCGTGTCTCTCTCGCTTTCTACAAAATTATAATAATTTTCGCTTGTGAAAAAATTGATGCATTCAGGAAAATTAAATAGAATTCATAACGATGTGCGACGTGCGTGTGCATGTGTCGGTTTTTATATGTTTTTAATTATTGTGTGTGCATTTTAAATGGGAAAACCTTATCCTTCATGCTCACTCGATGTACCAATTAATTATTGAAAAGAGCAAAAGTGCATCACTCTAAAAGATTATATTCAATACTTTGTTGAACAATTTTCAATCACATTTACCAAAAGTACATACAAATTAATCCGGGTGTGTCTCTCTGTGTGTTTGGCTCTTTTTTTCATATGAATTTTTGATTCACAATTCGTTACGGATATGTTTTTTTTTGCTTCACATTTTAAACTTTTTCCCATAATTTGTTTATCAATTTTCCCAGCCATTCAGCAATATTTAAATTGGAAGCATGCATTGACTCCTTTTATTTAATGTTATCAAACTGTTATTCGAATATTTTCAAGTGTTATTGGAAAAATATTTTCGTGTTTTCGGGTGAAACAAAAGCAATTATATACTCGCTTTGATGTCAATTGACATATTGACAGTATTTGATTTAATCGTTAAAAATGTTGCAGAAAAAAAAAAGATAGAAAAATCTGTCTCTTTGTGCAATGTGCATACATAAATTTATTGTCATTTTTGATTTGAATGATAATTTTATATTTGGGAGGATTTAATTCACACGTTGACTGCCAACGACAACATATTTTTATTGTAATTACGTACAATGCCAAGAATCGTGTACAGTAGCGCCTATATGGCAATTGCCATTGAACTACACGTATGTAAGAAAGAAATGTGTTCGTGTGCGTGGTACACATAGCTATTGCTGTCACACGAACATGTAGTTCTATGGCAATATCCAAAGAGACGCTATTGTTTATTGCCAAACATCGATCTCAAAATTTTTCAGAGTGTTAGGTGCTTTTGAATTACGTACAACACTTTTTTTCCCCTTTTTTTTAAATATTTTTTTCTACTTCAAAAGTTTGGTTACTATCGGCACGATACGAAGGATATGGTGAAAATGTCATGTAGAATTAATATAAGAATGCGGATAATGGGGAAATAAATGTTTGATAAATCGTTACGCGTGTGTTGGATTGGATTAAGGGCTGTCACAACTTTGAAATACAAATTCGCATCAAATTCTCAACTGTAAATGTAATAATAATAATACGACGACCTAATAATAACGATGATAATAATGAGATCGATTTGACTAACTCATACAAAAATCGATACGATGTAAATATAGTAATTTTATGAATTGCCATCATTTGCTCTCACCTCAACGATGGGGGAAGGAGAAAGAGAGAGAGAGAGAGTGAGAGTGAAGACAATCACCCAAATAACAGAAAAACAATCACAGCAGAGAGAACGTGAGGAATTGTTTTCTTCCTTCTTTTTTTGAAATACGTTTAATTCTGATAAATGTTAGCTGCTGGCAAGTAATAGAACAAAGAAAAAAAAAGAATGCGAGACGACTAAAGAGATTTCATTCGATATGGCCGTTTGGCGACATAGCGCACAATTCAGCCACTCATATCGAAACATTTTTCGATTTGATTATTATGAAGCCAAACGCTGAAGCATCGAAACGATACTGCCATCACAGCGACGTTTCGTATCTTCTTTTAAATGTGAAAACATTTTGTTTTTGTGTTTATTATGTCGGCAAAATTGAGAGTGAGAGTGCAACAATACGACATCACGTATTGTCCAAATTTGTATCGATAAGCATAAATATCTATAAATTAGAATGAGAATGAACCACACCGTCTTTTCAAAGAACCACCAATCACTTCACTCTCCCTCCCCCTTCCCTCTTCCATGGTTTTTTGAGTGATTCAGATAAATCGCACCACTTTTATTCGGCATCTCAAAATTCCGAATTACAATATGTAGTAAAAAAACACATTTCCAAACTTTTCCATCGGCTATATAACAATAATAATAAAACGCGCTAAATAAATATTATAAAAAAACAAATTGCGAACGTTAGGCAAATAACAAAAACGAGACGGTACTCTCGATGCGACAGGATCATAGTTTTCAGTTGAATCCTTACAGCTGAACGATAGATTAAATGAAAAAAACGATGAAAGAATGCATAAAGAACTATAGATTAGACGTTTAAAGAGGCACTAAGCTAACAAACGAAATGAGAAAAAAAAAAACAAAAATCTAGGGAAAAAAATGTGGAAGATACATCAAAATCAACAGCAAATAAATGTATTCTATGAAACTTAAATAAATGACGTTTTCAAACGTGCGAGATGAGCCAACGAATGGAATGAGCAAACATTTTCATTCACCCCAAACGAATGCCTACCAAAATAGCCAATATTGCGAATGAATGGAGCAAAATACATCACCAAAATTGAATAGCAAACGAGTCGAGAGTATATGCGTGAAAGCGAAGAAAACAAAAATGAAGAAGAAAAATTGAAGACGATGAATTCACCACCGTCAATGAAAAGAAAGAGAAAGTCTGAGTATGGAGAGGGGAGCAAGACATGCGACCGACAGTTAGAGGCAGACAAAAAAAAAACAACAACAAGCTAAACAACTCAAAGGAAAGTGTATGAATACTTTGTCAATAAATTGAGCATTATATGCAATGTGTCGACGGAGGATATTGACTTTGAAACAAACGAATTATCATTGTGATGATAAAGTGATGTGGTTGGTATTTATTTGGTTTATTGACATGCATTTTTTCTCTCATCGATAATATTCCAATTTGTTCTTTTCGCTGTTTCGTTTTTGTGTTTCTTTGGCGGTTCACAAGTGCCAATTCATCGGATCAGTTAAACGCTTCAAATTAATATAATACGCAAGAATGGAAATAAAAACGCAAAACCAAATGGTCGGCATACGCAATTTGCGTAACACAAAGATGAAAATAAACACGATGGGATAGGGTTGAAATAAGCACACATACGCACAAACACACTCACACACACACACTTTCGCTCGCTCACAATCAACATCAATGCAAATAAGACAAACACCAACTCATTTATTTTCATTAATCTTACAGTGAACCTTAAATCGTAGTCAACATTTTACAACATTGTTTTGTTGTTAACTCAACACAGTTCATCCCATTAAGTTGCCATAAATGTTCTGTGCCAAAATTATTCGCAAAATTTAGTTTTAACTTTCTTTTGATATTTGATCATTTACTTGAATTTTGGAAAAACACACTTATTTGAATATTTGTTGAAATAAAATATAGCTTTGAAATTGATTGAATTTCACCTGAATAAAATCAACATTTGCAAAACACACAAATCATCATAAGATGCAATGCATTTTGATTTTTTTCCAAAGATTTTTCACAAAGAATTTTTCTCATTATCACATTTCATATCTTGTGAATCCATTTTATTTCCGACACATTTTTTTTAACACCTAATTTCAAATAAAATTTGAGGGAGGGGGTTAAGTGATCAAGAGAGCAAGAAAGTGTGCATGAAAAAATAGTAAATTTTTTAACGTGATGCACAAAGAAAAACCGGGGAGGGGGGTCATTAGGGCTTGTTCAAAATGCCATTTTGGGCTTGAAATTGTTTTCATTTTGTGCGCTGCAAATTTTTCTCGACATGCCATTTTGGTTCATCGGAGATGAGATTGTGAAGTGAAGGACAATTTACGTAATATTTTATGGTCATTTACTATGTTTGATAAACATTAAGCAGCATTCGTACGGTGGCATATTGTTTTTTTTTAAATGTAAAAATATCCGTTTTTTTTTCTCTTTCATTAAAATTAATTTCAGTTAGCCTTTTTCACGAAACTCGTATTTTGAATCGAATTACCGGAATGGCGATTAAATGGAACGAAAAAAAAAGCACATACAATTCAACGGAGTTTCATGTTATTTTATTAGAGTGTATGTTTGCGCTCTGATTGTGTCTATGTGTATTTGTTAATGTAGATTGCAGAGTGATGCAAAGGGTAATCATGCAAAAGTGGAAGCGTTAAGTTTGCCAAAGAAAAATTGCTGTGAATGCAAACAGGTGAAAAAGTTCATTTTTGAATAGGTAAATAAAAGCCATACGCTTCAGTGTTGAATTACATACATTCTTGAAACACTCCGACATTTTCACTCTGATAATCATTGTAAACAAAAGAGACAGGAGGAGGGGGGACAAAACAGAGGGAGAGGGAGATAAGAAGAGATAAACGACACATTCCAAAGTAAAATTATCTAAACTCATGTGTACAACCTTGATGTTTAACCCACGCTATTCAGAGGTATTTTGTCAAATATTCTCTCTCTCTCTCTCTCTCTCTCTCTCACTCTCTCTCTCTCTGGCTTTGTCTAGTGAAAGCGTGAATTGTGAATACATGTCACCGAAGATCTCAAGAGATAGAACGAACTGATAGGGATTCTCAAACAAAAGGCAACCAAAAGACCGATGGAATGCTATATTTGCTATTTTTTATGCACTGTAAATCTATGTATTTCGGTAATAAACATACCTTGATTTATGTGCACTTATGTGAAAAGTTTTGGCCTTTTTTGAATGGTTTCACTTGCACGCACACCGCACACACCAACATCATCATCATCTTCATCACATTGTACGCATAAAAGTTTGTGTTCATCACGGTTTTGTTGTTTCAATCCCATACTCTTTTATTCCCCTCATTGCGACATTGCTATTTAAATTCATACACATAAAAGAAAGTGTTAAAATAGAAAGAGACAAAACAATAACAATGCTCAACGATCAAAGAATGAGCGCTCGAATAGTCAACAGAAAGACATTTATTCGGTCGATATTCATTTTAACAAAGATGAATATAAAAAATCGTCTCATATATTGTACAACAAACTCACTCTTTACTATTCTTCATATTCTTCATTGACCTTTGAATAATAAATTTAAGAGAATGAATTAAAAATGAAAAAATTTCATGCGGTGTTCCACCAATCAAAGATCCGTTTATTTTTGTTCATTCTTATAAATACCGGTAATAACTGTTAAAAAAGTGACCTTTAGATAGAAACGTTTAAACAAAAATGCCGATATCGTAAATATCGTGTCGCTGGAACGCTTTTCCAATATGAAACTTGGCAATGTGAATGTGCCCTTTGAAAGAATTTGAATTGATTGACAATATAAGCGATTTGAATTTGAAATAAAAATGAAAATGAAAATTCATTTCACGGCAGTATCCAACTGCATGGAATTCGCTAAAGATTTCATCTATTACGATGATAAAAATAATCATGATTTTCTCTCCCCATATGGATAAATGGCGCTCCACAATTTCCATATTCTCCGTAATCAAACACTAAATTTCTGTGATCGTTGAGTGCATCTCCAAATTCATCACACTAGTTAATGGCAGTATTGACCTGCACATCCAATTAGTTAGTAGGAGTTATAACATTGTGAGATGAATGCATGCATTTAATGTTTATTTTTACAATGGTCTTCTGTAATTTTTAAAATGATATAGACTCACTTTTCTACATTGAAAATTAACGCATACTTAAAGATTGCCTCATCAAAAAGATAAAGAACACAGCGTTACAGTGATACAGTTTATGTATCATTCATGAAAGAGTACGAAGACCAAATATACTGATTGTTAACATAAATTTGGTGAAAATTGAAATTGTTAAATGCGATGGAATGCAAGAATGCATGTATGGTGTTATTTAACAAATTTAATTGTTTTTCTATCTGTTCAGAATAAAGTATGGAGTGTATTAATATGCCATCATTGAATCGAAACCACGAATACAAGCGGAACAAGACAAATTATTAAATGTTTCATATGAGGGGAACTTGAAGGCCACTCAATCAATCTATTAGGTTTGTTCACTATTTTAATTACAAATCTATTCAGAAAAATTATCGAATTGAGTCCGTGACAAACAACAACAACAATCATTTAAAGACAATTATTGCCCTTCAGCGTCTGGTCTATTTTGTAATGGCAGCCCCTTAACAATTCTTCTCCAGCAAACCCTATCGAGAGCCAGGTCTTGAGTTTCCCCATTCCAATCATACCCCCTTTCGCTCAAATCGTTCTTAACCGAATCCAAATATCGCCTCCGCGGTCTACCTCTACCTCTAGGTGTATTCACTTCCGCATTCAAAATTAACTTTGGTAAACGATAATCATTTATACGTTGTACATGCCCAAACCATCTTAATCTCGACTTTCTTGCTACCTCATCAACCGAATCCACATTTAAATCCTCACGCACTTTCTCATTTCTAATTCTATTCTCCCATTGGTCCCCATGCGACACTCCCGAAATCATACGCAAAACATTCATATCAGCCACTTCCAAACCATGAATTAAATTGTTTGAGTCGACCCAGCTCTCGCTACCATACGTGATAGTTGGTCTGAAGATTGACCCATGAATCATCAACTTCGTTTCTTTACTCAACTCTCGCTTATTAAAAACATGTGACCTAAGTTGAGCAACAACTTTATTACCATTCACTCTGCGATGTTCAAATTCCTTATCCAGCTTGCCATCTTCAGAGAAGACGCAGCCCAAATACTTGAATTGAGACACCTTTATCACCTGAGAGA